>JAIUZE010010331.1:30503-58135 GCA_022085475.1 Heliosperma pusillum
TGCTAGGTTATATGTTAGTTATTTGTTTCATAACATGAAAAGTATATCGTATATGTTAAAGTTTTGTATTTTTCCATATACATCTCTTTTATGTTATTCATGTTTTATTAAACTCGACATTTCGTGGTTGGGAGAACTCGGAGTTACTCCCCACTGACTGTGGCTTCCGTGTTTATATTTAATGCGGTTGGCAGGTTTGTGATGCATACATGGGTACATTGACGAGCTAGCGAGCGAAGTATTTACCTTGGACCTATATTCGGTTCTTAGGATTGTATATATTATACACTCTTTTATTTCCGTATTTATACGGGAGATATGTCTCCCGTTTTGGATATTTCTTTTGTATAATATTATTTCCTTTTTGTTATGAACCTTTTTATTTAAGACACCTTTGTTATGTATTCTCATCTTTTATTTAGCTAAATTATTTTTTTTCTTTCCGCAAATTTGAGGGTGTCACACTTACACTAAGAACTAAGAAATCATCCCTCATATTGTAAGCTCAAGAACAAGATTTGGAAGGTGTCCAAATCTTGTGCCCAAAACGTCCAAAATCAATGTGAGGAAAAAGTTTCTTCTTATCTTTGTATTATTTAGTTATGCACGCATAAGAGCCACTAGTTTAATGAGTAAACTAATTATTAAATGTTATTAGAAATGTCTAATAATAGGTTTAAAAAACTTGTCAGGGTGTTGAGGCCATGTATGACAGTGCCGTCAACAACAACAAATTGTGATTCGAGTTCGGCCCAAAGAAGGGAAGCATCATCGACATAAGAGACGGTGTCGAGGAGAGATGAATCTATGGTATTACGACTCCATTGGACAAGAGTACGATATACAACTTCTCGGTCAGTTTCGTTATGGTGTCGTCTATGAAACCAAATTATCTCCTTTAATAGCAAATAGAGTTAATAATGCAAAATTATCTCCTTTAATAGCTGAAAGGTTAAAACCCAAAATTTTAGCTGCAATTATACTCTTCTAAGTAAAAGTTTCAGATAAACGAACACTAACTTAACCACAAAGGTTTAGCACCCCTTTAATTGTCTACATTGTACCACAAATTCTCATTTGTGATGGACCGACTCGTCGCAAGCTTGCGACGGGTCAAATCCCCCTCACAAAGAGCAGGTGGGGGGCAACTGGGGTGCAAATGGAGCCCCCACTTACTCTTTGTGAGGGGATTTGACCCGCGGCCCGTCAAAAGTAAGACTTGTTGATATTGTACATAGTCTGTAAATATCAAATGCCTGGGTTTCGAAACCGCTCCTCGCCAAATAGCACGTCGAACGTGGTCAGATCACAGATGTGAGGTACCCTGAGATTATGGTTAAAGATTAGAGCGCATGTACGCTTAAATTAATGAAGGTCACATGTCTCTCAGGTTATTACGTTAACGGAGCCATTTCACTAATAAATGTTACGCTATACCAATCTACACGGGGAGTAAACCAATGTTCACACGGCCCATATGGCCTTATTCACATGGCATGTAACTCTAGCTTAGTACATCACGGATTCACGTAGTATTTGAGGGCTTGAATTTAACAAATTCTCATTTTAGACGTACAGTATTCGTCTTAAGTTTAAGACGGATTAAATAGTTAATATAACACAAAAGAAAAGTTTCTAGATACTAGCAATATAATTGTCTTTTCTGTGCAAGTGGTGTAGTATTTGACCCGTTTTACTCTTAAGACGGATATACCCGTCTTAAGGGAGACCAACTGATAGGTCTTGCTTAAGACATGTACTATCCGTCTAAATCTCAAGACGGGTCAACCAAGTGGTAATAATAAAAACAAAACTTTTACTATTTTCTAGGCAACAAGTGAATTAATTTGATATGTCTAGACCTTAAGCTTGCGACAGATCGCCCCAGGAAAATTATAATATGTTGCGGAACATAATTATATAGAATTATCCGTGTTAACTGCTACTACGAATATCCATAACTAATGGTAAATTCTACCATTAATGATATTTCAATGTTAATGTGATTGAGAAAAAATAAATTGAAATCTACTATCCATTTGCCTTTTCAATTGTATATTGCGAAAGACACACTATCCGTCTTTAACTTGTGATGGATAGTGCTCATCTACAATGAGACGAGCTGAAGAGGGAGGTAGGGTTATGTTGTGCAAATAATTACAATCCTTATTGAAGAAAGGAACAACCACAAACATGATGTGGCAAGCTCTCCTTTAAATTAGGATTTTTATGGGACAACTTCTCACTTGGGAATTAATTAAACAATTTTATAGGATATCACAATTATTTTCGAATGAAATTAGTACAAAATAACTGCAACATGTTCACTGCTCATATTTTATACTTCATATACATCAATCTATCTGATTAATTATCATTGAACTGATTAATGATGATTGAACAATATCATTAGTAAATATCTTTCATTATTAAATTGAAAATGAAATAAAAATTAACATAGTCAACAAATAAAAAATTCCAATGTATAAGTTTGATATTCAGAGTATAAATCAAACTCTAAAAAACACAAATAACATTCAATACAATTGAGCAGCAACTAAAGGGAAAACCTAACATAATAAAATTGATAAGTGAATATTTGTATGGTTTTAACCCCCAGTTTAGCTCGGTTTTGTATGTCATTTGTGCTTTGTTAAGCCACTTTATGAGCTAATATCGTCTTTTAGGTGAATTCCTATGTTCTAACCTGTTTTGTAGGGAAAGTGACGTTTCTACGCCCTTTTTCTATATTCTCGAGCATTTGCCTAGAACCCGACGATTTGAAGAAGCAACCTTGCCCAAGTGAAAGGCATTTCAAGAAAGTTCACTAATTCAAAAGAGAGAAGAAGCAAAGACGGTTTCGTAGTTGTCGGAAGATCAATCAATTAGACGGGAGAATTCATCGCTTTACATCATACCCTATCAACAAACCCGATTGTATAAGTCAAGGGGGATGTTGGAAGTCAAGTCAAGCAAAAGGGAGATGAAGAGTTAGTCAAAAGCTTCCAGAAGACAACTTACCCGATCGGGTAAGTGTGTACCCGATCGGGTATGTCTGCTGCTTCGAGCATTGCGGCTCCTTCATCCTATTTTTGACCTATGTGTTTAATGCCCGACCTCTTCTCCACGAAACCCTAATACTATAAATAGATGCTCTAGCCCTCATATCATATCATCCATCCCTTCACACAACATCTCTTCTCTTATTTCTTTAGTTTAGTTCTTCTTCTTTCTTAGTTTAGTTTAGTTTTAGTTTCCTCTAGTTTAGTTTAGTCTAGTTCTAAGTTTTCTTCAATTATAGTTGTTCTAGTTGTAATTGGAATTCAAGTTTCCGGGTTTGCATTTCCTATTCAAGTTCTTGTTCCATTTCAATCTTTGCTCATCCTTTTCGGTAATCTTTATTCTCGTTTTTACATTATAGTTTCATTTCCTTTTAGCATTTCCTTTATCATGTTTATCATTCTTAGTTTTATAATCTTAGTTTCCCTTTCATTGTTAATCATGCATAAGTAGTCACCTTTCTAGGGTGTAGGGTAGCCATGTTAGATTGATTAAAAGACAATAATTGGATAAAGAAATTGTGCCTTTAAAACGTTGTGTCTATGCATGTTTGGATTGTAATGATAGTTGACGATTTTTGGCCATAATCATTGACTAGTATGGAATTCTTTTCCAAGGTAGACATACGAGATTTGAATAGACAAAGCATGACATGGTAGATTAAGACCTAGTAAATCGCATAAAAAGCCTGCTAGACCATCTGATCTATGATTGTAATGAACACATCATTCTTACGAACTCACAATGAATTATTTGCATATCCTAAATCCAAATTCATCAATATGTTAATCTACATGTGTGAACCTACTTCCCTAGATTCTTTTCTTTATTGCATTGTTATTATTTAGTAATTAGTAACAAACATTTGCCAATCGTCCAAGGTAGAGTTCTAACCACAACTATTCACAAGTATCTCCCGTCTCCCCGAGATCGACCCCTTACTTCCCTAACTGCATTTATTTGTTGTTAGCCTAGCCAAGGGTTATTTATCTTTGATTAGGGTACGCGACAACCCGAACAAAAATTTCATTTTGTTATTCGTGACATAAATATTTGGCTAATTGTTACGTAGTTTGCTTATTATGATGGAACAAAGACGCAATACAATATCAGAATAGTGCCCACATAACTTCTTTGACTATTTTTATTGCTAAAAGAACTCAGTATATTATTTATAACATCCAATAATGTGTGAACAATAAAATTAATGGAGAAACTTGTGATTATTTCAGGTACAGATGAAATATTTTTTTTTTTTTTTATGAAAATAGAGCATTCAACGAAATTAAAAATTAGGCTTAAAAAATTAAATGTTACATATACTCGAAACTAAGAACATCAATCAAAACAATTTGTAACAAATCTTAGTACGTAATAATGAAAAATATAGTGAAAAGACGACTGTAATATTAATATTATTATGACTAGCAACAATTTTAAGAGCATAACGTTAAAAAAAAGTAATATAATAAGCACAAATTCTCATTTGTGACGGACCGATCCGTCGCAAGCTTGTGACGGGTCAAATTCCCCTCACAAAGAGTAAGTGGGGGGCAAATGGATCCCCCCACTTACCTTGCCACTTGCTCTTTGTGAGAGGGATTTGACCAGTCGCAAGCTTGCGACGGGTTGCCCCGTCACAAGCAAGACTTATTGTATAATAAGAGGAGCACATCAACAAATTAAATAGAAATGAGAAATAGAAATGGGAGATTGCCGAGAGGTGAGAAACTGACACAGTCAAATATGAGAATCAATAGAAATGATGGAGCAAGGCTTAAGGTTAAGGTGTTAAGCATTGTATAGAATGTGTGTTATGGCATTATGGGCCATGTTCGTCAATAATTATGGGCTATTATACAACAATCAATAAAAGAATTTGGGGTACGACTTATTTACAATAGAATGCTTGAGTTTATCTCACTTAAGACGACAAAATATATATTCGTTGTATGATTATAACGGGTCAATTAATAATTCACTTGAGTAGGAAAAACAAGATTTTATATAGTTCATTGTAATATTTTCGATCCATGGCTTACACAAATACATGGAGTAAGGCACTAAGGCGGCATAACACAAAGTTCTCTTAAAACGGGTTCCATACTAATCATTTTTTCTTTCTAATAGGATTGTAATAACATTTGTTTTTACAATTACGTTATTGCAATACCGTCTTCCATAGGATTAACTAACGAATCCCTTTGTTAAAATAATACTCCCTCCTAGTCACTCATTTCTTCCTCTTTCCCTTTTACACAAAAATTAAGGAAATGAATTTGGACCACACAAAACACACTACCCCACTTACTAATGAATTTAGACCACACAAAACACACAACCCAACATCCAAAAAGAGAAAGAGGGAAGAAAACCCGACTTACCCAATAAGGAAAGAGGGAAGAAATGACCGACTAGGAGGGAGTATGTCTTAATATTAGTTTGGGGTGGTAGCGTTTATGAACCAGGCGTGGGTTCTCTCTCTCTCTCTCTCTCTCTCTCTCTTTTTACTACGAGCTATTATTTGTTTATTTTTGGGATGGAAGTAGCAAATTGTCAATTTGTTTGATAACATCAAATTCTTCAATGATATTCAAACATGTTGGTAATCATTTGGTATTGTCGCATTTCAAAAATATGAATATTAGTTTTGTATAATGAGTGTGGTGCGGACACGGCGGAATCATGTCTATCAATTGAATTCTTAATTTTCAATCGCTTATTAATGTGTGCCATTAAGGCACACGTTAGAAAAACCGTTATAAGTTTGTGCAATATAATGTCATAACCATGATTTGATACAAAATTTAATCATGATTATTTTTCTAACTTTTTATAATTAAACTAATTAAAACAGCACACTCGTGCAATTTGCACGGATTTAAGACTAGTTATTTAAGTAAAATAGGTACATAGGGCGGTAGGCGTGTCAAGTATTTAAGTTGCAGTAACTCTTGCTTAAGACGGTATTATATGTTTTAAACTTAAGGCTGGTCAAATATTACCACATGGCGGATAATAATGACAAGTATGATCATTTGGTATGTGCCCGTCTTCAATGAGACGAGCTAAAGAGGGAAGTAGGGTCATTTGGTACGTAGGGCGCTAGGTTTGTCAAATAATTAAGTTGCAGTAAATCTTGCTTAAGACGGTATTATCTGTTTTAAGCTTAAGGCATGTCAAATATTACCAAATGGTGGCTAATAATGATAATTATGGTCATTTGGTATGTATTTGACCTGTCTTAAATGAGAATTTGTGTTTAAGTTGGGTTTTGACCAATTATTTTGGGCTCATTTATTATCTTTGGTTTGTTTTAAATTTAGTCGCCATTTTAAGATAACTAGTACCTCATTTGTCTCGGACTCTCGATTATTTTTTTACCTTTGATTTAGTAGATGATCAAGGAAAGAGGAGGGAACTATTTATAGATGTTAATATTGTGTGACAAATGGATAGTAGGTTATGTTGATGAACAAATTACCTTTCAAAAATTTTCTCATATAGAAAGTTAAACAAATGAATGACATAACCATAAATGAAAAAGGTAAATAAATAATTAAGACGGAGTACGTATTTTGTATGAACATGTATTAGCAAGTTCACATTTGATCTTATAAAATTATCGTTGAAAGTTTTAACAAACTGATCTAACATGGTCTTATGGAGTAATTATCGTTTAACTCGCGTTCTACGCATTTTGATATAACAAAAGGTAACTTACCTTATTCCATACTTTGTTTTGCAATGACGACAAAGTCATATTAAGAAATTTATATAATTTTTAATAATAATAAATTAAGTCTACTTTTTATAAATTTTATTTGCTTAATGACATTTTTTAGAAGTTTAAATTTTAGCAATTATTGAAATTTTAAATCAATATATATCATTCAATTGTTTTTAATAGTTTTACATAGCAAATTCGTGCAAATTTTGCACGAGTTTAAAACTAGTAGGGAATGTCAATCCAAACTTACCGAAGTGGTGAGGTTGAAGATAATAGGTCCTTAAGTGAAAGTTTGAAGTATGAGTTCTAGATGAAAAAAGAAAATTGAGATACTTATCTTCACCTCTTAATAACTCTACAAATCCGGTATACACTAAAAGAATAATAAGAGAATAAGCGTTGTGAAAAATATTCTCTCTAAATGCTTTCACTAAATAAAAAAAAAACTAATGATATTTAAGTGTACTCACATAAATAGGGTAACAATTATAAATGTTTTTCATTAAACTATACATTAAACTATACATTAATGGTTCATCAAACTATATAATTTCGTTAATCTAAAATATAACCTTTTTGTTAAAATAAAATAAAATTGATATAACTACTAATAGATTTTAACTCTGACAAATATACAATATGTAGCAAAATAGCTTCGGGATAAAAAATTAGTGTAGAAGAATTTGAGAAAGATTAATCATTAGCTTTGTGGTAAATATAGTTTCATTAAAATACGCACTCATGACATTACTAAATTCTCCGGATTAGTTTTGAGTTTACATTTTTTCTTCTCAAAGCAAAATACAATGATGAAAAAAGTGAACAATTAATGACGTATTAATATTACTTTATTAATAATATACTAAACGTTTAAATCTAATTATACATTATTTAGTAATGTCTGATATCGAATCTAATTATATTAGATATTATAAGTAAGATAATCTCTTATGAAAGGTCCAAAGTTTAATGTTTTGTATGTTCAAACTTTTTAATCTAAATTTTGTGTGCTTTTATACTCCTCCGTCCCGGTCATTTGTTAGCTATTCGTTTTGGCACGAAGAACAAAGAAATGAGAAAAAGTCGAGAAAAATAATGATAAACTATATGGTTGTTCACATGTCCAATTGCACACATTAAATGTCCAATTGCCAACTTGTGTAATCTTTATCAAAAATAGAAGTAGATAAGAATTGAGTGATGTACCCCAAAATGACAATATATAACAATTAACTAGCAATTAGTCTTGCTTGTGACGGGCCAACCCGTCGCAAGCTTGCGACGGGTCAAATCCCCCTCACAAAGAGCAAGTGGCAAGGAAAGTGGGGGGCTCCATTTGCACTCCACTTGCCCCCCCCCTCCCACTTGCTCTTTAAGAGGGGGATTTGACCCGTCACAAGCTTGGGACGGGTCGGTCGTCACAAATGAGAATTTTTGATTAACTAGGGGTATGGATTATTAATTTGTTTTTAATTAAAGCTATACTCATAACTTGCAAGTAGAGCTGACAAATAAACCATGACACGACGCCAAAATACGACACGAACCTTACACAAAATTAACGAGTTTGTGTCAAGGCTTAATAACCCATTTATATATAAGTGGGTAGACACGTACACGACATAAAATTTAACTGGGCTGGATTCTGGTTATGCTCTCTTAACCTGAACCTGAGCTCGAGCACGAACCCACCCGTATGAATAACCAGTTTACTAGTAATCCTAATTTTTTTATCCTCCATCACATATATTTACATTTTCCAAACATCGTTATGATACAAAAAAATTAATTTGGGTTGAGGCTTGATAACTTGTTTGTATAAGTGGGATGACACGAACATGAAAAGATAACTAATTTAGTTAGTTTTGGGTTGAAGGGTTTGTGACATGTTTACATATTAAAACACGAACCCGACACGACGCGATCTGTAGTCCCCTATAATTTGTAGTGCAAAACAGTGGCAGAAACACTGTTGGCTGGGATTCATAACACAATCATAAATTAGATTAAATTAAAATCTGGTTTATAAGTAATAATCCTCGGAAAAACTTCCCAAAATCGTAAGTCAAACTATAGAAGTAGCTAAGTCAGTAACTACAACTCGATACTTATTCGAAGACAAGATCTAATAAAAATCCAAATAAAATCAAGTTTCTAAATAAGCTATAGCATAACAAGGGAGTCCCGGAAGACTACTCGCTAGCTCACTCTGATCCATCAAAACCAATACCTATGTCATGTTATAAAATAACATGGCACAATCATCGGGCACCACTCAGATATTCTATCAACCATGCTACATCAAGTAAGAGAATAACAACAATAATATATCAAAATATAGTTTAAGACTTAAATCATCTTCATAAACAACAAATAATCGAAATATAAGCAAATCATACATAGTTTCCCTATCTTGCTGCTCAACATTACTTATAACTCTTTTAAGATGCGCTGAACGAGAAGGAGAGAAGTATTTTTCTAGAAACGCCTTATTCATACTCACCCAAGTCGTGATACTCCTCGGGGGTAAATAATGTGACCAATCTCAATTGGAGTTGTTTATTAGTAACCCCAATTGGCTTCATGCTCGAGCATACTACATGAAAATCCGAAAGATGTTTATTCGGATCTTCAATGCTTGTCCCACTGAAATTTGGTAATTGATGTATCAACCCTAACTCCAGTTCAAAAGAATCCCTCATCTAACGCTGGAAAAGTGATGCATAATGGTTGAACAGTAAGATCGGGAGCTGTGAGCTCCTTTAAGGTGCGGGTTTCTCCATCCATAATCATCGTAGTATCAGAAATTTTTGAAATATCTTCCTCAGAGTCGGGGTGCTAAAAAATAACTAACAAACTTTCTTTGATTTGCCTTAATCTGAAAAGTGTACGTTCAATCTATGAGTCATAAGGCTCGAGCGGTTGGTTAGTTGCATGAGTATTAGGCATAAAAATAATAATAAACTAACTAACTAACTAACTAAATGAATAAATAACTAAAAAATATATACTACGAATCACAATAATCAACTTTTGCCTTCCCCGGCAACAACGCCAAAATTTTGTAAGCCGGATTCGTATGCTCTCAGAGATGGATAATAAAGTCCTATTCCCTTTAACAATATAGTAGAGGTAAATCGGGTGTCGAATCCACATAGAAGGCGGTGTAAATAATTGTGTTAAATTAAAAGTATCAAAGAGTACAAGTAACAACAAGAAATGGGGGATTTTGTGATTGATTAACTAATGTAATTAAATAGAAATAAGTAAATAAGATGAATTTAGATGGTTAATAGTCCCAGGTTTGTCCACTAACTAATTAACAACTTATCATCGACCATTAATCCCAATTTATCCCTTGAGTATCCCATTGTAAAACAAGAGTTTTAAATGTTCCTTTGATAATATTACTCAGTTTGAAACGCGAGGCTAAGCAACTTAATTAATGAATAGTTTAATCCAAGTGTCTAGATTTAATTCACCAATATCATAAGAGAATAAAACAATCAACGGACATAACGACCTTTAACATATGCGATTTTATTTTTGAGGAATGTACGCATTCAATATATGAATAAAATAGTACCCTCACAACTTTTCAAGGTATAGTCGACATATGAGTATCCTTACACCTACATAACATATCAATCAAATCATTCACTCTACTCCTCCTACTAATAATTCTATAATGTTGATTTGCATGTGAAACTTATATTAATGTGACTAGATTTGCTAAACTCGTAGGGGGGGCTTTGAGTCGATCGACCTAGGGAACGAGTAGATTGACCTGGGCGTTGATTTGTATGTTAAACTCACATAAGCAGCTTGAGTCGGTCGGCCTGGCGAGTAAGACGTGAAATTTTGTTGTTTATCCTTATTTCCTTGTGTGCCTGAGTAAGTGATAGTATACATGCTTAGTCATATGAGAAAGTGTTTTACCTTACTAGTACACGCATGATATGTGATGAGTGTGCAAGTTTTGAGAGGATTACAAGTAACAAAGCTTAATTAGAAGTAACAAAGTTGTTGCTAACATGACCGTTGAGGAGATAGAAACACTACTAGAGATGAATGTGGCAATGGCGACAACATTGCAGAAGGCTAACACGACAATGGAAGTAATGGTTTAAGGTGCATTGATGAGTACGACGATAGCTCGCCATCAGCATACTAAGTATGATGGATAAGGGAGCATTCTTTACTTGTGGATTGTTGTCGGGAATTTGATAACTTATTTGAGTTGTTGAAGTTTCCTGCTAATCTGTAGCTGGATCAACCTGCATTTTACTTGAATGTGAAAGCGGGTTTGTGATGGAGTCGAAATAAGGACTTGATTAGAGAGGCTTCCAAAGAAAGTGAGGATACTTATGTGCACTTGGTTAGTTTATTTCAAGGGGATGTTGAGGAATGAGTTTGTGCCTGAGCACATTCGAAGCAAGATGAGATCTCAGTTTGACATATTTAAGATGACGAGTGAGATGACGGTACAAGAGTACCATAATCGTTTTATGGAATTAGCTGAATATGTATCAAATTTTAAGCTGAGTGATGAGATCTTAGTTGTGAGGTTCGAAAAGGGTCTATTAGTAAGGATAATAAAGAGGCTCGCAGCTGGGGAGCCTACTAGTGTGAATGAAGTGCACCATAGAGCTGGACATGTCGAGAGGGCAGCTTACATGCTGAAAGAGCATAAGCAGGGGAAAAGAGAGAACATGGATAGTTAGACCTGAGTGAATGGCAAGGAGCTAGTAAGAAATCCAACTTGACTAAATATAAGCCAAATGCAACTCTAGGATTTAGTTATGGGGGTGGGGCGGCCAATGTGGTAACTGGAGTCAAGGGAGAGGTCCAATTTTTGGGTGGGGATGCTATAATTGTGACAAGTTAGGCCATCAAGCTTTTGAATGTAGAAGTGCACCTAAGGGTGGTAATGGGAGTGGAGGTTCGGGTATCTATCATACCCAACATCGGGTGTGGGAAGTAATAGGCATATTGGTCAATGGAGTAATCAAAGAGGCTTCAACAACAACACTCAAGGCATTGGAGGAGGCTCACACAAGAAGCAAGACAATGGTGGCGATCAGTGTAATAGAGGGAAGTCAGTTGGAGTAGCTAGTACTGTGCACACGAATGAGGAGAAGCGTAATTAAATTCGATCAATAAGTTGTCATGTAGGTTTACGAATTATATGGATTTGGGAGTACTGTTGCGTGCGTTGGTGAGTTTATTAGTATTTGGAATAATGTTCGCTAGGAAACTTCAGGACGAAGTTTGTCTTTAGGAGCATAAAATGTGATAATGCTAAAGCTTTTAAATTTTGTTAAAGTTCACTTATATGTGTTGATTAAAATTTACTTATGCTTATGTTATACTTGATTACGATTTACTTATACGTATAATCTATAGCATGTGATTTACTTTTATATTTTTTATATAATATGAAGTGGGTGGGATGTGGAGTATAATATTTCTGCTTAGTGTGTGTTGTGTTGGTGGTATGCCTGAACTTCGGGACGAAGTTCCTTTTAATGGGGAAGACCATAATACCCCATAAATTATAGGAGTGAATGCTATATTAGTTTATATAAGTCTTACAATATCGTTTCAAGAACTTTGCGTTGTGTATGATGGTCCCGCCTAACGAGGTACTACTGACTATCTATAGAATTAGGTGAGCATAGGTTTAGGCTGTGTCTATTGAGGTTGTCGATTGACCAAGGGTTGATGTCGATATACAGAGACTGGTTGTCGATCGACGAGGCTGGTTTTAGGAGGTGGCTGTGTCGATGTGACTATGTTAATCGACAAGGTGTGTCTGTCGATCGACATTATGTTGTCTATCGATCGACTTGGTCGACGGGCATGGTTAGACGTGAGTGTATTTTGGGTTTTCTAATTTAATTAAACCTAGTCTTTTATTTCTCTAGTCTTCCTAAACCTACACAAGCCATATTCCATGCATCGTAAAAACACTTTTGCCTTATTCTAAATTCACTCATAAAATCTAGAGAGAGAGAGAGAGAAAAGGGAGAATGATTTATCTTGTTCATCTGTTTGGGAATTCGCTAGCAAGACTACGTAGTCCATTCTTAAAACTTAGTTATATTTTAATTCTTCCATATCTGTAATTACACATCCTTCTGTCATTGTGTTACCTTTACTATCCCTTCTATTCAAGTATATTGAGACTAGACCATTGAAATTGGGAAAACTGGGGAAAAGTGGTACTTGTAATTATTTGAATAGAATACGTAGTAATTTTGTATATAAAAGTGTTGTAGGTGACGGATTTTTTGGGGAACGTTATTAAGTTAACTTCTGCATTCCGATTTGTGAAAGGTAGGGATATCCTACTCAATCTTATTATTATAATTGTTATTGCTTAATGGTGAAACGATATTGGTGTTGTTGAGACGTTGTAGGGACGATTGGATGGTGGGGTCGGTCGACCTGACCGAGTTATGAGTCGTTCAACCTGGACTCTTGGTCGATCAACCTAGGGCTTTGTGTGGGTTATTATGTTTATATATGTTGTTATTCACGTATGATTCATAAATCCTTACTACTACTATTTGATGAGATTGTTATTAGATGTTGGTGAATGCGTTGTGAAGGGTTATTGTATTTATGTATATATGATCTATTGAGATTGTGATATTGTGTTGAGATGGGTGACTGTATATTTGTGATATTGTGAAAGTTGTGTTGTGATGAGGTAATGATTGAGACGTTGTTAAGGGGGTTGTGCTGTCAAATGGTTGACGAAATATGATGCTGATTAGCACGTTGTTAAGGGGTGTGTGCGTAATTGAAGTTGGTGATACGTAATTGTTGGTTCGTTGAGGTGGTTGTACTACAGTTACTGCGCCCACGTTGTTAAGGAGGTAGTGCCATGATTGCGTTAGTGTTGATTTGTACGTGATGACGTGGGTTGTATGTGTTGCTCTATTTATAATGAGTACTGCAAATGATGATTTTTCGTTGTTGATATTATGTTTAAGTTATTATTATCGAGTTACATAGATATATTCCTACTCAACCTTTGGTTGACGCGTGTGAGGGTGCTTGTAAAAATCGTCACCCAACCTTTTATATTGGTGAGCTGTTATGATCCATTTGTTATTTCCGTTCAAATGGGGAGCAGTGAGATAAACATGTATTGTTTTGTGAGATTAGATGGTGGAATGGAGCTGGGAAAGATTGAATACTGGAGTAGTAATTTGCCACTTTACTTATTGATTTAGTTTAATAATTAGTCTTCTGTTGTAATAGTTAATATTTAGCCTTTAGTCTGTCGAAATTGTAAGATAATTTAAGACAATTTAATTAATTAAGTAATTTAAGTTAAAGTGCCTTTCTTATTGTGATAGTTTAGCGTTTGAATGTAGACGTGCACCTAAGGGTGGTAATGACAGTGGAGGTTCGGGTATCTATCGTACCCCAGCATCAAGCGTGAGAAGTAATAGGCATATGGGTCAATGGAGTAATCAAAGAGGCTTCAACAACAACACTTAGTGCAATGGAGGAAGCTCACACCACAAGCAAGACAAAGGTGGCATCAGAGTAATGGAGGGAAGTCATTTGGAGTAGTTAGTACTGTGCACTAGAATGGGGAGAAGAGTAATTAAGTTCAATTATTAAATTGTCATGTAGGTTGGCGAATTTTATGGATTTGGGAGTACTGCTGCGTGCGTTGGTGAGTCTATTAGTATTTGGAATAATGTTTGCTAGGAAATTTGGGGACGAAATTTATTTTTAGGAGGGTAAAATGTAATAATGCTAATTTTTAAAATTTTGTTAAAGTTCACTTATATGTGTTGATTACAATTTACTTATGCTTATGTTATACTTGATTACGATTTACTTATACGTATGATCTATAGCATGATATTTACTTATAGATGTTTTATATAACATGAAGTGGTTGAGATGTAGAGTATAGTATTTCTGCTTAGTGTGTGCTGTGTTGGTACTATGCGCGTATTTCCTGATCGTCGCGGCGACTCTCTACTGCTTGGGCAGTCCGCCTTGCTCTGCTATAGCTCCTGTAGCCTTTGTTCTCTTCTTCCTTAGCCTGCCATACACCAACCTTTCACTCAGTTCTTGACTCCGATTTCATCAACTCATGCTATCGGTCTTCATCTCTGGTCAACTCGGTACAAGTAGCTAAAATGAGTATGACGCAAACATGACACAAACGAACGCATAGTGCCCACTATAATACCAACTTTAACTCATCAGAAATCACTTAATCAACCATCTTATAATATACAAAACCCGTCTTATCACGTCCATTCATGATAATAGGGCGACAACATAACTTAGTTAAAGATTAATAATGATCATTCGTCCATTATTCCGTATGTTGTTTGCGAGTATATTTCTATAAACAAGACAAAAAAAAAGCATTATTGTCTTATTGACATATTCGCATATATAGCCGTTCATAGCGTGGGTAGACCGTCACCCACTCTCCTATATTTTATTAATATATTTGAATTATACAAAAAGGTGGCAAACTGAGTTCTAGACTGAAGAGAGACGTTAGAATCACACCATATTGAGCATATCAGAATTTTGTCAGTTCCTTCTGTTTCCTCCAAATCAAATTCCATAGTTTGCAAATTTTTGGGAGGAAAAACCACCATTATAAAATCATTAAAGATCTAAACTTTAGCCTTTTATTTTAGGCCCACTTTTCTCCCTTTTTCTCACAAAATTATGAAATTCTTTAAATTATCAGCTTAAAAACAACCCTATTCACTTTTTTTAACATCCCAAACTCTACCTTTTTCTTCTGAGTTTCAAATTTTACCCATACTTTGTTTGAATTTCATCTGGGTTGAACTAAAGTTTTGAGATTTTACATAATGGCTACTTCATTTAGGAAGGATGAATCGCTGTGTTTATCTGAGTCAACTGTGTCAGTGAGTGAGTCAGTTAGTGAGCGTAGAAGAAGCTGTGGAAGTAGATTAAGTTGCGAGGTTTCGACTGCCAAGAAATCCTCGTCTTCTCCTCCTCTTTTGGGTTGGCCCATTAGCAAAGCTGCAATTCCTGCAATTCCTAAACCTTCTGTTCTCGGACCCAAAAAGCCGATTTTAGATGAGGGGTCTAAGCTTAAGAAGCATAATTCTAGCATTTCTGGTTAGTTTGGGAACTTTGATATGAAGTGAACTCTAAAATGTGAAGTTAACCCGTTTAATTTCGTTACTTTGTGAGTTAAATTACGTGAAGTGGCCGTATAGGGGACTAGCTGGGATGCCCGCCTCGCCCAGTTAATGAAAAATTTGAAATTTAGTTGATTTTTATTCGCTTCCATTACGTTATTGCATTACTAGTACCTTATAGCATTTCTAGCGCCCTACTATGAATCCTTGTTCCACAATTATTATACTCCCTCCTAATCGCTGTTTTTTTTTGCATAAGAATTAAGGAAATGAATTTAGACCACACAAAACACTCTACCCCATATGCATTTGAATCTGTACGACACAAAGGTTTCCAAATAAGGAAAGGAAATAGGGAACAAAACAGCGTCTTGGAGGGAGTATATTGTTTCTAATAATGTAAATAATTTGTCTGTGTAAATGTGTTACAGAGATGGAGTTGATGAAAGAGAGATTTGCGAAGCTGTTATTGGGAGAGGATATGTCAGGAAGTGGGAAAGGAGTTTGCTCTGCTCTTTCTATTTCTAATGCTATTACTAATCTATGTGGTGGGTATATTGCAATAAATGTCTGTTTTTTTTGTTGGTTTTGAGATTTTTTAATTAATGAATTAATTTTATTCCTAATCTGGGGTGAATTTGGTTTTGTAGCTACAATTTTCGGACAATTATGGAGGTTAGAACCTTTGCCTGTAGAGAAGAAGTCGATGTGGCGAAGAGAGATGGAGTGGTTGCTGTGCGTTGGTGATCACATTGTTGAGCTCATACCTACTTGGCAGACTTTTCCAGATGGAAAAAAGCTCGAGGTAGTCGTTTACTACTTTCATACTGTCATATTTTAAGTTCCTGTCTTGCATTCGAATTGTTGTAGATGTTGGAAGGGAAGCGGGTGTGTTTTAATGTCGATTATATAATGGAGTATAACTGTTTGTTACCTAAGATGAAATGTTTTTATCTAGTGATGAATGTGGAATAAGAAGTTAGAAGCTTAAGAATTTGGGACTTGTTTGCCACAAAATTGAAGAATGTTTTACTGCAAACTTGTCACTAAACAACAACAGTGTTTCTGACAAGTAAATTTAAAATTGGTTTTGATTTAATAGGTACTGCTTATGAGTAGATTGTCTTCCTTAATCACATTTTTGTTTGATTTTTATGTTCGCAAATACTTGATTAGTTTCCTTTTTTCTGAAATGCTGTGCCCAGTGTCCTACATTCACAATTTGACATCATGTAAGCATATGTCAAGAGATTTAAGTGATGTTAGTCACGAGCTAGTTTCGAAACTCACCAGCATCAACATTCAAATCCGCCATTTTTAGGATGCAACCAACCTCTAATATATCTGTGGCCGCCTTTTCAGATAATGACTTGCAGGCCTCGAACAGACATCTTCATCAATCTTCCTGCGCTTCGAAAACTAGACAACATGCTCATAGTAAGTCGTTATTTCATTGTGATTTCATTCTTTAGCCTGTTACTTCCTCTTTCTTTACCTTATTATGTTTCTGTTCTCACCATTAGGAAATACTAGATAGCTTTGGGATGACCGAATTCTGGTATGTTGATCAAGGGATAGTAGCCTCAGACTGTGATGGTTCATCATCTTTCCGGAAAACCTTACACCGGCAAGAAGAGAAGTGGTGGCTTCCAGTACCTCGGGTTCCTCCTGGTGGCCTAAAAGAGACTTCTCGGAAACAGCTTGATCACAAGCGTGAATGCACAAATCAAATTCTCAAGGCAGCCATGTCTATTAATAGCATGGTTCTAGCTGAAATGGATGTACCTGAGTCCTACCTTGAGTCCCTCCCAAAGGTATCTCTATCTATGTGGAAAATCATTACTCAGTTGTTTGAGGCATGGTTTTTGCTTATTATTTTTACCTAGTAATACAATAACTGGTTGTTCGTACAAGTCATTTGTAAGCATCTGATTAGCCAGTAATACTCTAATTTTTCAGAACGGAAGAGCATGCCTAGGAGACATGATGTACCGTTACATTACATCAGACCACTACTTGCCCGACTCTTTACTCGATTGCCTTGACCTCTCAACTGAACATGTAGCTCTTGAAATAGCAAATCGTGTGGAAGCAGCTATCTATGTATGGCGAAGAAGAATCCATGCTAAACCCGTTAGCACCAATCCCACTCGATCCACCACTAAATCATCATGGGAAATGATGAAGGATCTAATGGTTGATGGAGATAAGAGGGAACTTCTTGCTGAAAGAGCTGAACGGTTGCTTCTTTGCTTGAAGCAGCGCTTCCCTGGCCTCACTCAAACCTCTCTTGACACAAGCAAAATCCAGTGCAACAAGGTTTATTTTTACTTCTCTTTGTATCAATGGGTTATTTGGGTTAGAAACACGTCAAGTCATTTCAGGTTGTGCGTGTCAGTTTGATTCGGGTAATATTCGAATCAAAAGGGTTATGGGTTTGGCCAACCGGTCTAAGTCACGTCATTTTCATATATATTTTGGTTGATTTGGATAGTCATTTCAACCTTTCTACGGCTAACCTGCTTTAAGAGTTAATATTTAAGTTCAAACATATCACTTAATAAACTATCATACCAGTTTTTCATATTGCTGTTTTTTTTCTGCTTCACTACAGGATGTCGGAAAATCCATTCTAGAAAGCTACTCAAGAGTTCTAGAAAGTTTGTCATTCAACATTGTAGCTCGAATTGACGATCTACTTCATGTAGATGACTTGACAAAACAATCAAGTGTCATTGCTCACAAGAAGGCCTCGAGCACCCCTCACAAACCGGCTATGTCCACTCCAAGCCCTGCATCAGTGGTTAGCCCAGGAAGAGTCGAGAGGACTCCTTTCATGAACCACGATATCAGTAAGCCTCCTAGACGTGGTGGTGGTGGTCTTGGGGTTAAGAGAGTCCTAACCAACTACCTAAGTGGTGAGTCCAAGACAAAGACCTGTGTGAATCTGATAGAAGGTCCCGGGATCAAATCAAGCATTGGGTCACGATCACCTGCTTCTCAGGATGACATAGAGAATGTGGATCCTCAGAGGGCCTTGACTGTCCATCAGAAATCGAGTAGATTCTGATGGAATTTTGGTAGTATCTTAAGATTCATCTACAAGAGTTTAGCCGTGTTGTTCAAATTCAAACGTATGTTGAATTTATTTGTTCCACATAAATATACTATATGTAACGAGTATTTGTAAAGTAATCCATATGGACTTGAAGCGATATTGAGGTGTTAGATATTGATTTTCTTGTTATGATCATTCGTTTATTAAAGATTTGTTGATTGTTAGAGTTATTTATAAATTAACCCATTTCCGAATTTAGTTTCTCTTCTTTTACTCGGACATATTGTTGAAGTTCCAACCAAAAGTCTAAAAATCTTCATTTTCATTTTCCCTTAAATCTTTGTCAGTAATCCTTGGTACTCTCATCACTTTGATTTGCGGAAAACTCTTCTGAAGAATGAAAGCGATATTTGAGAGAGGTTTAAGCTTAAAAGTTCCTCAGTGAAGAATCCAGTTAGGTGGAAGTGTACTGTGTAAGAAAGGAAAAGAAAAGTAGGGAAAAAGGACGAGTAATATAGCGTCTAAAATCCAACAAAAAAAAGTGGCATTCCGAGAATTGAACTCGGGACCTCTCGCACCCTAAGCAAGAGTCATACCACTAGACCAAATGCCCATATTGCTGAATGACAGATTAAGTACGTAATAGATATATTAAGCCAGTGAGTGGACAATCGTTACTAATGGTCCGGTTGTGTATACATATGGGCCGGAACTCGGATCCTAGGTTAGGTGAATATCTTAGCCATTACTTGCAAAGAAATGGATCTCTATGTCTTATGACGACCTAAATTAAATTTCGTTACAATCTAATGGTTTTAGTAGTTTCATAAAATATTATAAATGCATAAGAAAACTCTAAATTCTCCCGCTGAAGTTTCCTGTCTAAGTATTCATCTTTTAATAAGTGGGGTACTCAGACTACTCACTCTCGTTAGTTGATCACATATCATATTCTGTTTTTATTTATATACCATATATAAATAAATAAAATAATCTCCTTACGATTTTATTTACGAATAACGTAACCTTTTAACCTTCTCTTTTCCAACTCTTAATATAATAGTACACGGCTAATAGTAGATTTTATCATTAAAATGAAGTTAAATAAAAGTAATTTAATTGTTAAAAAGTCTCGAGCATCCTCTTAACAAAACGTACATTTGCACGAGAACTAGTGTTTAATTATAAAGATAAAAAATTTATTAAAATATGAATGAATTGGAGAGGAAATGAAGAGAGAAATGGAGAGGATCCAAATTATTATGTTAGCATATTACCATGGCTTATAAGTGTCGCGTCACAGCATAAATGCATTATTGTAGGCTAGGAAGAAAATAGGATATACGATATAGTTATTTATTTTGTTATTTAGTATCCTTATCGGATGCGATTTTTCCGTATATACAGAGATAGTATATTCGATTTTTTCCGAGACACGAAAATCGTATATTAGTATTCATTTTTCGTGTGTAAATTTACATTTTTTACTTACAGAGCACTAGAAATAATATGGAGTAAATAAATTAAAGAGTATAAAAGTAATAAGGCTAGTTAATAACATCTTTGTGTTTTGTAATTTTAATTATTTTTTCATTTTAAATATTTTTCTAAACAAAGGAACCGTATTGAAAACCATATATCGTTTACTTATTGTAACACCCCCCATTTAACCAAGACCCTTTAACAAGACATTTCCAATTAAATAGGGCTATTATCATCTCATTTACCTGAGGTAGTACATATAAAATATAACAATAAGAGTACTTTAATTTAATTGTCTCAAACCAAAATGCATAATTAAATATCGTCTTACAACCCAAATGTCAAATATTGTTGAATAATTACATAGGCAGAAGGCTTTATTTAAAAAAAAAACTAAATTATAAATCTAATGGTGATGACTCCTCTAACTGTCTCAGCTGATATGTCCCACTCTCCCATCCACAACCAAAGCACATCATAGTTATTGAAAGCATGTACGACTCACTGCTCACCAAATGGTCGGAAATTACCAAGAGGATCACCGCAGAAGTTTACAAATAAGAATAAGAAAGCACAAACAGTCAACCAAAGGAAGAGTAGGGTAACCTATTACGCAATAAGATAAGCATCAAGTAAATAATCAACAATACGCATTAATGACCAATAACGCTCAATGATAATTTACATTACTCTGATCCCCTAACGACCTCCTCAACCCGCAGATTGGTATCACAACATTAATACATGCATAAATACTTCGTACTCCTAACGACCTCCTCGACCCGCAGATTGGCATCTCAGCATAAATATAACTCCGAACGCCTAACGACCTCCTCGATCCGCAGATTGGAATATGAAAAACACAATCATCATCATTCACATCATATCTCATATAAAACTTGCACACGACCTTCATATCAATGAGTAGAGGCCATACAACATAGATACTCATCATAAACAAACTAACACGATAAACAACAACAACAATTGGCCAATCTCGCTCGAGACCAGGCCTCTCTTGGTCGAGACACCCCTGTCTCGCCCGAGACGTGTTTGTTCCAGGGATACAAGTTGAGTAGGACGAAACCATGCCTTTTCGCAATTCTTCACGCCCAAGCAAAGGCGAGCTCTAAAACCTTTCCTCTACAAAACTGCTGCCTACAATCATATAATAAGAAATCTAATCACTAACTAGTACATATTATAGTTCATCATCTTTCTATATTGATTTCTAAGGATTCAATTCATTAACCTATGCATAAGATGATGTAACATTATACTAGGTCAATATTATTGTATCACAAAAGTAATTCGAACTTACCACAAGTTGATTAAAGGATTGATGAGCAATTCTCCCTAGATCTCTAATTCTAGAAGCCTTCTCTCCTAACTAGAAGTTTTAGGTTTGAGTTTTGTGAGTAATCAGGAGAAAGGGTATAAGAAAAGATTAACAGAGGGTTTAAATAGGGTTAAAGTAGTTTACTCGGGTTTAGGAATACTAATTATTAAAATTACCTATTAATAACTTAAGTTGCGGAAATTAGGAAGCACGCGAGCTGGCCTCTGAAACTCATCTCGCCGGAGACGAGGGCTGTCTCGACCGAGACACCCTCCATCTCGACCGAGATGGGTTCTCAGTCCATTCCTAAGCTAGCCAAACCACTCTCATGCACCAACACTCTATTAAAACATACTATGTAAATGATGGTTACTACAATCTACCCTCTTTAAAACAAACTTCGTACTCGAAGTTTAAACTCCCCCAAACTGGCCGATTAGGTTACCTCAAAATGTGCTTGTACTCTTGAAATACTAGTTATGCTTTACTAAACAAGGTAATAGAAAGGCGGAATATTACATCTCATTCCCCTTAAAACTAAACTTCGTCCTCGAAGTTTCCCAAACACTACTTAAGATAGATACTAACCATTCCAATCACACTCATGACTTAATACTATCACATCGACCTTCCTTTACTAACAATTTTACACCCACACACTATATATAATCAACAGTTATTGAGACCTATGCTATACTTACAATACAACGTCATATAACCATTCTCGCAATATACCACATAATATATGCTCTTCTCCAACACAGTTATCTCCACAATACATCAAACATTACATTTTAGAGGTTCTGACCAGATACAGATAACTAATCAAAATAGAGATATGACATTCGACCGTCCTCAAAAGCTAGAATACTCATTCAAATAACAGTAAAATCTTCAGACCAGCGTGTATTATAATACACGCAAAATAAAACAAATAAACATAGAGAATAATAAAAGCGCTACCGAGGAACTAATTTACACCTCAAACTTACTCAACAATATTTATATTGTATAATGCATTCTCTTGTCCCAATAATTAACCAAGTCTTGACTCATTACTTCATCTCACTCCTTACTCCGTCTCATAATATAATACCCCACAGTGAACCAGATATCATATTTTCATCGTCGAGTCTAAGACTAAGGCAATGAGTGGCGAAGTGACGGATAAACCGCAAGACAATACTTTCATCTCAATATCGATTCAGAACTCAATAGCAGTAACTCAAGAACCACGGTCGCACGAGAATTGTGCAACTGAACATTGCACACATGCCCCCCCATAACTCGATATCTGTAACCAATTTCAATTTCAATATCAATAACTCAAAGTTATTCACCTACTTACCAAGGTCGAAGGCAATGACAATTTAAATACGATACTTGAAAATCCATGAGGATCTCAATATCAGCTCAACAACAATAAACAACTTATATGCGTTTGTTTTGCATTTCAACATTCGTGACAATACCAACCATCATATTTCTACTCATATCTTACATTACTAATCACATTATTTCAACTACACCAACTTGGTTACTTTTCCCGTAAGCCCACTTGATAATTATAACAATTTATAATTCCGCTACGAAATTATAAGGGTCAAGTTGATCAATTGGTATAAGTAGTTCATAATTATGCACATAAGGTTCATGTCATATAATATCCTGTCCTCGAGATTACTAAACAAGACTTATTAGATTGGCATGTTCCTATCAAATATAATCTAATGTCTTTATATTTTCGGAAAATTATTAGCAACGTCTATGCACATGAGTAATCAATTTATGAATGAAACCATATCCTGCAAGGAGTCGACACCTTATGATCATATGAAACAATATCACACATTTCCATCATAATCATATCGTAATCACAACCATTATTTACTAATGCTTGTCCATACCTAGTTAATCTTATAATTTACATTATATCACGAAGATAAGTTTTTATTTCACGGAACAGTAATTGACAACGTTTTAGTGGAGTGCAAGTAACCTTACGTCAAGGAATTTGGATTGAATAAACAACCATCGACTTTACTTAATGTTAATATTAAGATTTCACGTCTATTAGTGTACTTATTACTGAACTTTAAATAGAATGAAAAATTAACTTACCTAAATTGATTACATCCGAATACATGGCAGTGTTAAAAAAACCTTTGAACTAAAGATAAGATATATATATATATATATATATATATATATATATATATATATATATATATATATATAGAGAGAGAGAGAGAGAGAGAGAGAGAGACAAGTTATAATGAGTCCACCTTCAAAATTGAGTCCATGAGTCCTCATCTTGCCCTTTGGATGAAAGAGATGAAGGGACAAGATTAGAACAAGATGGAAGGCTAAGATTAAAAGAAAAATGAATGGACAAGATTAGAACAAAATGAAGGGACAAGATTAGAATAAAATGAGTAAATTTTAATGACTTTCACCTACATTCCGAGTGTAACTTTAATAATTATTTATGTAACTTCAACCTTTTTTTGTGTAACTTTAAATAAAAATGTGATTTAAACTATATAAATTTGAATTTATGTAATTTTAAGACAAATTTATGTGATTTTTGTTTTTTTATGAGACGAACTTTAGTCCTTAAGAGTGAAACTTTAACCATTTTTTGTGTAACTTTAAATTAAAATGTGATTTAAACTATATAAATTTGAATTTATGTAATTTTAAGACAAATTTATGTGATTTTTGTTTTTTTATGAGACGAACTTTAGTCATTAAGAGTGAAACTTTAACCTTTTTTTGTGTAACTTTAAATTAAAATGTGATTTTAACTATTTAAATTTGAATTTATATAATTTTTAAACAAATTTATGTGATTTTAGTTTTTTATGAGTGTAACTTCAGTCCATACTAATGTAACTATAGTCATTAATTAAGTAACTTCAGTCCTTAATAAGATAACTTTAGTCCAGTGCAACTTTAGTCCATAATTGTGAAACTTTAATACATACTAGTGAAACTGTAGTCCATAATTGTGAAACTTTAGTACATAATAGTGAAATTTTAGTGTATACTAGTGAAACTTTAGTCCATAATAGTGAAACTTTAGTCCATAGTAGTGAAACTTTAGTCCATACTAGTGAAACTCTAGTACATAGTAGTGAAACTCTAGTACGTACTAGTGAAACTCTAGTACGTACTAGTGAAACTCTAGTACGTACTTGGCGTAAAGCTGTAAACGCATGTTGAGAAGTACTTTAGTCCATAATTTAACTTTAGTACGTACTAGTGAAACTTTAGTACGTACTAGTGAAACTTTAGTACTAGTGAAACTTGTGTAGTACTTTAGTACATAATTGTGTAACATAAAAAAAAAAAACCTCCAACAAAAAAAACTAAAAAATAGAAAAACATTAGAAATTAAAAAAAAACGAGATATAAAAAAAAAAGTGAATCTGAAAAAAAAAATAGTAGATCTAGTAAAAAAAACGTATATAAAAAAATGACATCTAAAATAAAAATATAAAAAATCTGAAAATGAAAAATGAAAATTAAAATATTGGTGGTTGTTATTTTTTTAATCTAACTCCAATCCATAACAAAGTAACTTTAATCCATAATAATGTAATTATAGATCTGAAAAAAAACCTCCAACAACCACCACCAAAAATAAAATAAAAGAGATAAAAAATAATAGAAAAAAAACCAGAAAAATTAAAGCTTTAAAATTAAAAACAAGATTTATATATGGATTGGAAAGACTATATTTTTGAGGCGGCGGGAGGAGTTTTTTTTGAGGCGGTCACGGCGGCGGGTGGTAGAGGAGAGAGTGGAGGCGGCGGGAGCAATAATATTGTGGTGGTGATAATTTTTTTAATTTATTTTTTCGGATCTAGAGGTAGTGGTGATAGGATGGTGGGGTTTGGGTGTTTGTTTTTGGTTTATGGTGGTGGGGAATGACCGGAAAGTGGAGTTTAGAGGGGAAGACAGGGGTGGCTGGTGGGCTCGGCGGAAGTCGGAGGACGAGGGAGGAGGGAGGCGGAGGAGGCGGAAGACGAGGGAGGAGGGAGGAGGGAGGCGGACGAGGGAGGAGGGAGGCAAAGGACGCGGAGGACGAGGAGGAGGGAGGATGGAGGCGGAGGAGGCGCGGAAGAGGAGGCGCGGCAGGGGAGGCGGAGCAGGGCGGAGCACGGCGAGGCGGGAGGCGCACGGTGTTGATGGTGAGGGAGAGAGGAGAGTTTTATTTTAGAGTTTTATTTTGTTAGTAAGAGAGAAATGATGAGAGAGAAGTAAAATAGAGAGAGAAAGGAGGCTGTGAAAATGAAAGAATTTGAGTGAGATTAGGGTTTTTATGGGTAGGGTTTGTATAGGTTGTGATTTGGTGTCTCTCACCATCTTGACCATTGATTTTGTTTTAATCTCAGCCACTCATCCTCATAATCCAAAGGCTTAGATTAGGACTCAAGGACTCAAAGAGTAAGGGAGGACTCATTTGAACCCACCTCTATATATATATATATATATATATATATATATATATATATATATAGAGGCGGGATCTCGTGAGTTTATTTCTTACGGTGAGTTGGTACTCACAAATCTCATCCACTAAATAGAAGGAAATGAATGGCTGAGATTGACTTAAAAAAACAAGGAAAGAAAGCCCAGCTGTGAAACACGAGTTCTCTGTCCTTATATTAATCAGCCCATGAAAAACTCACTAATCAGTCTTCATGCTCTAAAACAGACTAACACCATTAATTAGTGACTCAAGTGAATTTTTGGGGGAAAACACAATTATAATAACAAAAGAACCCCAATTTTATGGTTCATTTTACGCAAGATCATAAAATGCAAGATAAAAGTTGAAGATAAATTGTTTAATTTCAGTGCAAGCATGGTGTAGGTGGACGAAGGAGAGCGACGATGCTGCTGCTATTGTGCAGACCGAGACGAGGCCACGGTGACTGGAGAGCGAAGCTAACGAGAGAGGAGTCGATGATTATCATGTTGTAGCGGAGTCGAGTCGGATGAGAACGGTGGTGAAGAAAGGAGAACAAGGCGAGTTGGCCTGAATTCAACGGAGGGACAAGGGCATACGATGATTCTTAACGGTTGTTAATGGGCCTGAACTTTGCATTGAGTTGAAATTTCACGGGGAGCAAAGAAGTAGCTTTTCGGTTTCGGCAACTCGACGATGCTTGGTGCGTGGTGATGGAGCAGCGAAATGGTTGGAAGTTGGTTTTGAAATGGGCTTGATTGGTAGCAGGAAGGCCGAACGATTAAGGGTGCTCGGAATAGACAGGGGAGTCATAAACTACTCATAACTGATGAAGGAATTAGTAGGACCTTTGTATTTTAAGTAATAATGTACCAAAAAAATAAATAGAAGTTGACAATTTTGGCCTTTGTGATGGTAAGATTCTACAGACGTTGCCTCTTTAAATTTCCATGACCATCGAAAATTATTTAGGAGCTTTAAGAAATCAGTATAATGAGTGAATATTAATAAAACGGGTGACAAATACGGCTTAATAAGAGTTATAATTATGAGTGAAAAATAGTTAAAATAATGTGTTATTCTATTTTTACCCTATCTTATCTCATTATTGTTCCATTATTACTAACTTGTGTTATTCCAATATTACTCTATTGTTACCATGTGTTATTCCAATGTTATTCTATTGTTACTTTATTGTTACTATGTGTTACTCCTATGCTATTCTTGTTTGTGTTACTCCTTTGTTATTCCTGTTTTATTCTTGTGTTACTCTTTTGTTATTCTTGTGTTACTCCTATGCTATTCTTGTTTGTGTTACT
>JAIUZE010010332.1:0-27808 GCA_022085475.1 Heliosperma pusillum
CGAGGAGAATGATAGAGATGACATTTTGCTCCTAGAGAGTAACGAACCCGCTACCTATAAAGGAGCCATGACCTGTTCCTACTCTAAGCTATGGCTTGAAGCCATGCAATCCGAGATGGACTCCATGTATGAGAATGACGTATGTGATCTTGTTGATTTGCCTGATAAGGTACGACCTCTTCAGTGCAAATGGCTTTATAAGATAAAGCATTCTGTAGAAGGACAACCAGACACCTATAAGGCACGACTAGTGGCAAAAGGTTTCACTCAAGTGCAAGGATTGCATTATGATGAAATCTTTGCACCCGTAGTTATGCTGCGTTCTGATCGTGCTTGTCGCGAGCCCGATGCAAAAATAATTAACCACACTTAGGCTAACAACATAAGGAATGTAATTAGGGAAGTAGGGACCGATCCTCAGGGAGTACGTGTTAACTATGAATTGCTATGGAGTGATTTTCATTTAAGTGGGTGGTTGTCTAAAATACTAACATAAAATAAAATGACAAGTATGTAAATGACGATATTTAAATGACAAGTATGTAAATTGCAATAAAATAAATCTAATCTAATTGACGATAATTAAAATGACAAGTATTGAAAGGCTACCTAACTAAACTAATAAAATGACAATAAAGTAAACTATCTAAGAACGATAATAAAATGACGGTAAAGTAAACTAACTAAACAACAATAAAATAAACTATCTAAAATGGTAAAATAAACTATCTAATCAAATTGATATAGTGAAAGAGAAATTCATGTAAAACGATTTAAAAGCTTTATTGATACCAACATTAGAATTACTACGATTGTCTAAGCATTGTAGCGGTATATTCCTCTCGGATTCGTACCGACTTTTTAATAGGTCCTAACGTCCTCTCAGCCTGGTTAGGTCACTAAACCCCTATTGGTAGTCCTAATTCCCATCCCAACTCTTTTTTCTAAGACGGAAATTGACTAATACAAACAATTGTTCATGGCCACTAAACAAAGTTATAGAATTTGACACAACCAAAGGAAGAAACAAACTAGGTGGTTCTATTGGTATCGACTCTACTTTTAATCCATTTTAACTAGCAAATCATTTCAATATTACAATTCTATTTATTGTATTTACACGATGATAATCTTACAATGTTTTATCTAATTTATGTGATTAAGTAAATTAATAGGAAAAAGATGTAGGAAATTAAACTATGAAATAAGAGTGCTATAATGATTAAGGTGATTATACTAGTAATGATTCTAATGATAAACTTCGTGATTATATGATTAGACAAAATACAATATGACATGTTAAACGATATTTTAGTTTCAACTAGATTACTTTTAGGTGGGTTTCCTAACAACAACAATATGAAAAAGAGACTAATTAGGTTATAGTTCATGATGATGAAAATTGCATAAGTAAAGGATATAGAATTACCGAGATTGGAATGCAAATTATGTAAGAATGAAAATAAAGAACAAATATCCAACCCAATGTAATGACAAATGCTTATTGAAACCCTAGAGAAGTACTAGGAAATTGCTGTAAAAACTAGTCTAGAGTTGCATAAACTAGAAACTAAAACTTGTATGAAAGAAAGAAGTAAACTATGTAATATTGTGTAATTCTAGGTTGTGTGTTGTAAGTTGTTCTCTAAATTGTGTTGTGATCCTTGGCTTTTATAGGGCTGCATGGCTGCTGCATTTCGTCCAAATTCATACCCTAGACAAAGCCTTAAAACACTCCATTAAAGCTTGGTAGAAGAAGAGCCAAGAGACGTCCATCAGCAAACATACCCGATCGGGTATGTGGTAATCCGATCGGGTATGTAACCCAGATGGATTTTTCCATCTCTTCCAATTTCGTCTTTGGGCACGGAATCCTATGCCTTGGTCTTGGTCAATGTAACACGTAATTGGGCTTGGGCTAGTCCTCCTTTGAATTGGGTTGATGTTTTCCTTTGAGAAACAAAGTCAAGGTCCAAGATAAGTCCATTCGAGGAAGGATGTAGCGGAATCGTAGTCAAATCGTGAAATTGCTATCATTGGTTCCTCGTAAACTTGTATTCTAGTGCCATTGCTCCATAATGTAAGAAAATATAGCAAAACCGCTTAATTTCCTATAAAACGAGACAAAGTACGCAAAAGAACTAGAATAGCAATATTAGCTCGTTAATCACTTAACAAAGTGGATAAATCATGTAGAAATCGAGCTAAAACGGGGGATAAATTAGTACAAAATATCACTTATCAAACTCCCCCAAGCTAAACTCTTGCTTGTCCTCAAGCAAACATAACAATCAGAACCAGGAAAAGGGTAGCAAGCAATGATCAATCTATCATACAAATCTCAAAAATAAGCTCTTAACAAGTAGATGTATCATTAACCCGTAACAACAAGGGCGAAGGAAATTGCGAATCATGGTTGAGATTTACATAACGGCGCAGCATAGAAAATATTCTTTGGACTTTTTCAGCTTTTGCATGATCTTATTGACTATGGACTCTTTCGATACACTCTTCACTCAAATTTTTGTGAAATAGGAAATATTGGTTCAAATTTGAAGTGACACTCTCCTATCTACAACTTATAAGAATGTGCCCGCAGTTTAGTATTGTAGACAATCCAAAATAACTAAGTAAGACTAATCATGATCAAATTTAATGTAAGAAGCATTAGAGAAATAAAGAAGAGGCCTGGAAATTTGGGTAAGAAAGTGGACAAACGATTTTTGGTCATGTGGAGCTTAAGTCGAGCTAGTAATGACCAAATGTGTAGTGGATACTCAATCCAATTCATACCAATTTCCATCAACAATAATCAAAGCCAAAAACATCATATTGGCTTATTAGACATGACAAATCAAGTTACGACTTCCCATAATTTTTCTTTCTTTTCTTTTCATGGAAGCGTTTTTCCTCTTTTTTTCTTTCTTCTTTTCTCTTTTCTTTTGAGCTTTCAATTTTTCTTTTTTTTTCAAAGCTTTTTATTTTCTTTTTTTCTTTGAGAAACACGGGAATCAGCAATCCCGAGACAGTAAGTTCACACCAATTGGTGGCATTATCAGAACATCGCAAAAGCACATAACACCCCTACATATATAGTCGGTTACTAGCTCAACAAGGGTAGGCAATAATATAATGTAGCTAGAAAGAAGGGTGTTTTTGCGAAATGTGAACAAGAGTAAATGGCTTCAAAATGTAGATCATGATAGTAATACTTATAGAAAACGGAATAAAAACCATACTTATGCGTTTTGATGTGACACAGACTATAAGGAGAAACTACTCACTCCTAGACTGGGATCGGGTTCAGATGTACCGACCACTGGAGGCTCTACCTTACAATATGAGTAGCTTGCCAAAGTCAAGATCAAGCTTAATTAAGTCCAAATGCAACTTTCTAACTACTGTGTACAAGACATCCCCATGAATGCACAATTCCTCATAACATAATGAAACATCAGCTTATAAAAACTATAAATTGAGAAATGTAAGATGGAAATGATATTTTCTTTTTTTTGACTTTTTTTTTTTTTTTTCGATTTTTTGTTTTTTTTTTTCAATAAACTAAGAAAATTAGAAGAAAATAAACTAATGAGAAAAGTAAAAATCTAAATGCAATCCTAAATGCAGTAAGTCCTAAATGCAAATCCTCCCCCAAGCTAAAACTTCACATTGTCCTCAATGTGCATGCAATTATAACAGAAACAAACCGAAAAACGGTTGGTAGCACATAGAACAGAGAAAAAAGATGAGATTCTAATGGGAAAAAGGGCTAAAAAGAAAAAAATGCTAAAAATAAAAGAAAGAAATAAAAGCTTACAAAATGTATAGCCTTCCCCAAGCTAGTATAAACAAGGGGAGCTCATCATCTCATCTCAAAGGCCACCAGCTACGACCTCTCCTCTCTGAAGGAGGCGGCTCGGATGCGGATCCAGAAGCATCTGTATCGTAGGTATCATCTGCAGAATAATAACTACCACTAGAAACAATGATCCCTGTAGGGTTGCTGGCTCCTAAGGACTGGTACTCTTCTACTTGGTGATCACTAAAATCACCTCTATACCCTCCAAAACTCTCAACGCCATAGTCGGTACCACAGTAATCAGGTCCGGTCTGCTGCACACCTGCATCGTAAGTAGTACCATACCCCCCTTCGGGCCAAGTATAGAAAGACGGGAGGGGGCCCTCAGGTCTAATCACACCTTGCCTAGCAAAGTGGTCATAAATGGGGTGCAAAGCAAGCTGCTGGTCGGACTGAATTCTATTAATGGACAAGGTCAAGGCTTCAAATATGGCAGTCACGTCGCCCGGAGCATGGGTCGACTAAGAGGATGATCCTACCTTAGGGCGGTAGGATCTAATCTGAACAGGGGGGTCATTGGGGGTAATATCCCCAACAGGAAGAAAGTAAGTGGGACGGGGTAAGATAGCCTCACCCTCCTGAAGTTGAGGACGCTGCCTAAGTAATGGAATCTGGTTTACCTCAGCGATCAACTTGACTGAATCACGGCCAGCTATCCTCCAAATCATATGGGGGTGAGAGACACGAAACCAATTAAGCTGAACAAAATAATCATAATCCAACCCATTTCCCATCTCGGTGGGAGGTGTAGTCAATGCCTAGAGGTCAGTGGTGGCTTGGTTAAAACCACAAACTCGCATAGCAAGGTGAGTGATAAGACCTCCATAAACAATGCTAGTGTTCTTAGGATTAGTAGCTTTAGTCAACTGAATAGCAAAATAGTAGGGAATACTAATCGACCATGGTTCTTCACCATTCACATTCAAGAACCCTCCTAAGATTTCTAACTCTACCCTTCTCACCAAATGAGGTTCAGCTCGGCCCAAAAAGGTCCATCCCATAAATCTTTTCCAGATTCTAATGGCGGGATGATGGATGTGTTGGTGTGGGACATGGTCCCAACGAGAGACAGGGTAAGTAGAAATGGCGCTCCAAACCTGGCTAATATCAAAGCTTTCGGGAGGTGAGGTAACAGTATCCTCAAAGGTGAGACCGAATTGGCTGGCAAAGGTCCCTAAGTCCATACTATAGTCATCATTGAATAATCGGAACCGGACTTGAGGGATGGAGCCTCTATTCGTAGATCTATGCAACTCAAATGAGCTCAAGAATTCAAGGGTTAATTGAGGGTAAGTCTTATAACTAAAGTTAATTGAGGGTAAGTCTTATATGACTAAAAGGTTAGTCGATGTAATGATGATAAGATTATTCAATACGATTAAATAATATTAGCTGAGACGAATTAAATGTTAATTCGTAATTGAATATAAATTGTTATAACTAATTGATGTATATAATGTAATTATTTAATACGATTAAATAATGTAAGCTTAAACGAATTAAATGTTAATTCGTAATTAAATATAAACTGTTATATTTAATTAGCAATTTATAAATATAGGATATTTATAGTTGACGTATATATTATACGATATTGTCATAATAAATGATGTCAGACCGGTATTAATAAATCGACTACAAGATGTTGTATGGACTTATTAATATGTGACAACATAAATGACAATAATAATACATACACATTTTATACATTAAAATAAAAAAAATAAAAAAAAACTAACAACCTAAAAACAAGTAGAGAAAAAAGAGGGAAGGACTCCTCTGTTTTTCCACTACTTGGACGGTTATAGGGAGAGTAGAAGAGGAAAAAATTCAGATTTTTATCATCTCTTTCTCTACATTTCTTATCATTACTTTTCACAAAAATTATTAGTAATTTTTGTATTCATTCTAGCACAAGAAAAGGCATTTCTCGGAGCATCTTGGGTGCAACGATTAGGAGAATATCGATCTCGATATTTGTTCTTAGGCCATATTGCTAGGACCGGAGGTTGATTCTAATCTCTATGTTTTATATTATGCATTTCGTTTATGACTCGCATTTCATATATTTTGATTTCGTTATAATCCTTAAATTTCATGATGAAATATACCGATATTTCTCACAAATATATATGTAAAGGACTAATTAAACTGTATTGTATACAAATAATTAGTTTTCTGTTTGCGTCTCATGCTTTAGGTGTGACCGAAAGGGGTCACTTGATCACCGTCGTAATACGACAATAACTTCTAACTCTAGTTAGCTTATCGTTATTGATTTACGTTAATCAACAGACGTGGAGTAACAATATACTAGTCATGCCACGAATATTACAAAATGAGATTTATTATATAAATGTATTATTGCGGAGGACATTTATTCCAACAATCTCCCAGTTGTCCGATACAAGTTGTGCATGTAGCCACACTATTGCGGAGGACTCCTTCTCCAACAATATCTCCTACTTGTCTCGACAAGTTGTGTGCTACCAATTCTCTTGTCTTTTTGTGTCACATCCTCCCACTCATCACAAGGTGTCTTTCAGGTCGCATTTGAGATTAAAATATATAAATAAAGTGGTTTTCTCGATCTGGGAGAGTAACTGTCTGACCGGAAAATCTACCAGAGATCTCTTCCGAGCGTGGCTACGCATTTCCAGACACTACTCCTCGAGTGGCCCGAAGATGTTAATACCCAAAGTGAGTGGACAATTCCTGTTGACCCAACTTACACTATATAATGCAGATCACCATGACCCAGAAGATGCCCTTCAGCCTCCTATCACGGCACGAACTAGGACAAAAACCAAGGTCAATCGGAAACTACACCGACTCAGGTAAATTGTCGTCAGTTTAAAGAATCGACTCATAGGAATAATATAGAAATACCTGCCACGACCAGGCTTCAACAATTTGATAAGGGATACTATAAAGGTCACTGCCCGACAGAGTGTGATACAGTCTAAATAAACGACAAGTCATCTCAATGACCCCATGGCGCTGAACTAGCCATCGATCGACTTACAATCTAGTCACTACGAGACGTCACCTCATATGAGTGTGTAGGGACAATAGTGTTAAGTTCATCTTTTTCACTTGAACTGTGTTAAACTTGTTATAAAACTAATTCAGATAAAATAAAGTATTGATATTTAGTCAAACTAAAATAAAGAGCTCAAATAAAACTCGAACAATGAATGCATTTATCATATATGTAAACATTGATACAGTATTTAACTATTACATATCATATAATCTAGAGGAATTCAGGTACTCGTCGTAATCCCATTGCGATGACATGACCATCATGATTAGCCTTTGAAAGAGGCTTGGTTAGAGGATTAGCAATTTTATCGTCTGTCCCAACCTTACATACATCAATTTCCTTTCTCTCCACATAATCTCTAATTACATGGAATTTCCTAAATACATGTCTAGACTTATTACTAGACTTGGGTTCTTTTGCTTGAAAAATAGCCCCACTATTATCACAATACATCGTGATTGCATCTGCGGCGGTGGGGACTACTCCTAGACCTTCCATGAATTGCCGAATCCACACAGCTTCCTTTGTAGCCTCTGATGCTGCAAGGTACTCAGCTTCTGTTGTACAATCCGCAGTAACGCTTTGCTTGAAGCTTTTCCAGCAAACAACTCCTCCATTAAACATAAAGACATAGCCGGATTGAGATTTTAAATCATCACTATCATTTTGGAAACTAGCGTCCGTATAACCCTTTACACGCAATTGAGTTTCTCCTCTAAACACCAAAAACGAATCTTTAGTCCTTCATAAGTACTTAAGGATGTTCTTGACGGCTATCCAGTGACTCTCACCCGGATTGGCTTGATAACAACTCATCATGCTTAAATCCCTTTCAACTTGGGTAAGAAGGGCATGGAGCTCATGAAAGCTCTTGTCCATACCATGCATGTTATAGTTCACCCTCGTTTCGGCGAACGTAGGAGGAAGTGAGTGAAGGATGCGGCCAACCGCTAGCTTATTTGGACTCTTAACTCTTGGACGCTCTAGGGTGTCCACATGCTCAACCATCTTGAGCACGTGTGGGCCAACCTTTTGGCCCTTGTCTAGCTTGGCTTCAAAAAGCCATGTCATAGCATTGTATTGGCGTATGTATGGTGATTGAGAAAACGCCAAAATCACCTTCGAGAATATCTCATATGCTACTAGGGTGATATATTGTTGCTTAAGACTTGAGGACATTGACCATATCAAGATCATATTGACGTCATTTGCTACTTTCAAGTACTTCTCATAGGCGGCCTTGGCCGCATTAGTGGCCCTTGGGCCGGGTTCATTAGGAGGGGTTTCGGTCAAGTCGCGCAAGACGTTATCCGATAACGCCGCGCTCTTAATCGTTTGCTCCCACTCGACGAAATTAGATCCATCGTCTTTTAAGATGTATTTGTCCATTCTGGAGCTTAGCCATGAGTCTTTGCCAAGTTGAACGGTATTGTTATTGTTTTCCATTTGCCATTTGCGAATTGAATTACTACAACAAAATTAGGAAATGTTAACATTTAATGTTTTAAACGATTTTTACTTGTAAAAATAATTTAAACAAGTCACTCATATAATGACCCCTCACGAAAATATATAAATGATTCCGAGACCCGCATTTTTGATAAAAATGAACATGTTATGCCACCTTTATGTAATAGACGGTAAGTCAACGTTTTGACTAATTGTACTCATAGAACTCTCGGTCGACGGATTTCATTTAAACCCGTCTCCTAGTCCTGAGATAACGCTTATCCTGTTGAGTCCAACCCAATTTAGGCATGTTATCGCATCACCCTACTTACCCGAGGTAAAAAGGTCTACGTTGTGGTTGTCCTAATGAAACCGGGATTCATAGGTGCTTTAATTGGTAAGGCTAAAATCTCAATTTATTTTAAGTTGTGTGAGAGGTCTTGCCAATTGAGTTATTAATTCCCTATAAATGAACTAAGTCGGAGAATTTTAAATAACGTTGAATTGACAATCGAGAAATAAAAAATGCATGTTGGCAAATTTGGCATGAGCGGAAAAAGATTAAGCAAGCAATTAACAAATAATAAATCCTAGTATGGCCACCTAGCTAATCTTATTAACTAGATGATTAAAAAATCGGAAACCAACTTCTTGGTCCCTTGCCTCTTCATGGAATACGCTCCAAAATGGCACCGTCTTTTGGAACACCGACTTCGGGAATCTCCGTCTTCATAATAAATAATTACAAATATACAAATGAATACATAGCAAAATCCTATTATACATTTGACCTATAAAATGAAACTATTAATTATTACATACCGGTATACGAGATGGCAATAAATTACAATCGAATCGGTATTCCCTTATATTACGTGTAATACCGATTAAAAATAATCTAGGCCATACTAGCTACAACTTGCATTAAAATAAATAAATTAAATTAATTCATTTAAAATAAACAACATAAATAAAATGTTGTAAAAATCATGCCAAAATCCCCCTTAACACTTGCCATGCTCATTCTAGCTCGGTTTTATGGATTTTATCGATGTTTAACTATTAATAATCAATAATCAACACTTAAATCGTATTTAAGCTCAAAATAATTATTTAAACTGATTTAGAACTCAAAATTAGTCCCTAATAATTTTGTTTGTATTTAATTAGTTTGATTTGATCGTATTTGCTAAATATAGAGGTTTAATTATAACATTTATGAAATAAACCCAAAATAAAATTTTAACATCATAAAAATTTGAGACAAAACATTTTGTGCATTTTGGAACATTTCCAGGAACTCCTAAAATAAAAAATATTTGCCCAAAAATTTCGAATTAATTTTATGAACAAATAACATTGTATTTGACAGTTTTATCAAATAAAAACCATTAAATATAATAAAATAGTGAAAACAATTACCAAATTTCACCAAAATGATATAAATCCGATTTTAAAATGTAGCAAAAACTTTCATGATCATAAAATGACGTTTCAATTTTATGAACATTATAATCTCATATTATCGACTTTTATCTCATAAAAATCAATAAACATGCAATACTTAATTAAAAGTCACAAAATTTTACATAAACCATGTAAGACATGCATATGAAATCATGTTAAAATTTCATGGCTAGAATCTACATGAAACTATCTTTAGTTAACTTTTAACATAAAAATGCATGTTAATACGGTTTAAAAAGCATAAATCATACTCCCTCCCATCCAGACCAAAGGTAACATTGTGTTTTTTTCACTATTCATGGGTGTGGAGAATCTTTGGTGTTATTCCTAATATATAAGAGAAAATATAGTCATGCGAGATCTTGTTTGATTCATCATTATGAATACTACAAGAATATCAAATTATTATAATTTTTAATAATGTGTAACTAAAGATATTCACGTTGCAAAACGCGTCTCGACAAGTGTGAAAAGCCCAATGTTACCTTTGGTGTGGATGGGAGGGAGTAATAAATAGCAAATTAATCCGTAAAATCACCAAATTTGATCACAAACATTTTCAAGTCAGTAGGTATGCATGCAACAAAAATTTTCGTCCAAATCAAATTTAAACTTAAAATTTTGATTTTATTGGTTATCTTATAACTTAATAAAAATGCCCAAAATAAACATGCATGCTACAAGCTAGCTCTGATACCACATGAAAGTCCATAGACCCTAATTAAACTCCTCTAATTAGTTTTACAAATTACATATTAATTTGATTTAACTTTGATCTATGTAACATGCATACAAACATAGAGGCATAAATAAACATAAGATGAAATTTATTCCTTACATTGAGAAATTTCGGTATAAATGTGCACAATAAGAAACTCCATTTCTTATTGTTCTTAAGCTAAAATGAATAGGATGAACCTCCTTGTATGAACGTTCAATATAGAAAGTTTCCTTTCAACATGCACCCAAGATTTAACCCAAACTATCACTATATTTTTAGACTAGAAAAATAGTGACAAGAAGTAACTAATATTAGTTGTATTACTACTCTAGTAATAGTAAGAATATTAGTTGAGTAGAGAGTTTAGAAAGAAGTTGAAGATTTTTGGTGAGATATGAAAACAAGTGTATCATGAAGTAATATGAAATGAACAACCAAGTGCACTTTTATAAGCACTTGGCCGGTCATAACAAGGCTCTTATTTTTCTTTAATTATTCACATGCAAAATGGTGGAGTGTAGGATTAAATATAATCATAATCATGTGTCAAACCATGTCATAAACCATGTCATAATCACATGTTTTAGTGTAACTAAAGAAAAGAACAATTATAATTGTTTTTCCACTTACACATTTCGGCCCCACTTGTAAGAAGTGGTCCATTTTGATTTTTAATATTTTTCCCACAAATACTTATTAATCATATCCTTAATTATCTAGTATATTTAAGTGTTAATTTGATCATATAACATTTATATGACTCAAATTAATAAATAATATATACTTAACTTTTAATTGATATTTTACTATTATATCAATATATAATGGATCCCACAATGTCCAGTTAATTTATTTTAGAACTCCTTGTAAATATAATTAACTAATTACCTCTATCTCAAAATATATGCATAACCTCAACTAATTTAATGAATTAACGATTCACTAAATTAAATCTTATTTAATCGTAATAAAATAAGACGTAAAATTTATACAGTCAGTTATCGTATAATTGACTAGTAAACTTAAATGGAATGAGTTCCTAACTCAATTTCCATTAAATAACTCTCGTAACCAAACATATATCAAATATATATGTAAATGACTAATTAAACTGTATCGTATACAAATAATTAGTTTTCTGTTTGGGTCTCATCCTTTCGGTGTGACCGAAAGGGGTCAGTTGATCACCGTCGTAATACGACAATAACGTCTAACTCTAGTCAGCTGATCGTTATTGATTTACGTTAATCAACTGACGTGGAGTATCAATATACTAGTCATCCCACGAATATTCCAAAATGAGATTTATTATATAAATGCACTATTGTGGAGGGCATTTACTCCAACAACCACGACCAGGCTTTTTGAATTGCCAGAACTCTATAAGCGGTCACTGCGCGACAGAGTGTCCTATACAGTTTGCCTATGTGATCGACTAGTCATCTCACATGACTCTATGGTACTTGAACTTGCCATCAATCGCATCACACTTCAGTCTCTTGGAGACGTCACTTCATATAAGCGACTAGGGGAAAAAAACTATGTCAATCCAGTTCATTTTAATAGGGTTCAAAGTTGTCCTAACAACCTATTTGGATTTAACAAAGTAAATGAATGTTTAGAATAAAACTTTAAAAGACAAATGCGATTATCATATATGAATAATCAAAACAATGTTATTATTACATATCTTATAATCTAATACATGTTAGGCATAGCTTAAGACCCATGGATATTACATGTTGGTCATGCTTAGCCTGCGATAAAGGCTTGGTTAGAGGATCAGCAATGTTATCATCTGTCCCAACCTTACAAATCGCTACTTCCTTTGTTTCAATGTAATCTCTAATGACATGAAACTTTCTGAGTATGTATCTAGACTTGTTGCTAGACTTGAGCTCCTTTGCTTGAAAGACGGCCCTAATGTTGTCACAATAGATTGTGATTGGATCCTTGGCAGAAGGAACTACCCTAAGTCCTTCTAAGAACTACCTTATCCACACATCTTCTTTTACAGCTTCAAATGCTGCAATGTACTCAGCCTCGGTTGTAGAATCCGCAATGGTTGATTCTTTGAAGCTTCTCCAGCTTATTGCACCTCCATTGATCATTAAAACAAAGCCAGCCTGTGACTTCATATCATCCCTATCAGTTTGGAAGCTCGAGTCGGTGTAACCCTTTACACTCAATTCCGAGTCCTCTCCAAACACCAAGAATGAATCCTTAGTCCTTCTTAAGTACTTAAGGATATTCTTGACGGCTTTCCAATGTTCCTCACCTGGGTTAGGTTGATATCTTCTTCTCATGCTCAAAGCATACGAGACATCCGCACGCGTACATATCATGGCATACATGACCGATCCAACAGCGGAAGCATACTGGATCGATTTCATGCGCTCAACATCCTCGGGTTCGGTGGGTGATTGTGACTTGCTCAAAACCACCCTCACTACCTATAGGAATGAAACCTCTCTTTGAGTATTCCATGCGGAACCGTTGAAGAATTTTATCAATATAAGATTCTTGACTCAATGCTAGTATCTTTTTTTATCTGTCTCTATAGATTCGGATACCTAAGATGCATTGTTCATCTCCCAAGTCTTTCATTTGGAAATGATTTCCCAACCACTCCTTCACGGAAGACATCATTGGTACATCATTGCTGATGAGGAGTATATCATCTACATACAAGACGAGGAAGACCACTTTTCTCCCACTAAAATTCATGTATAAACATGGTGCCTCGACACTTCGAGTGAAATCATTCTCATTTATCACATGATTAAAACGATGATTCCAACTTCTTGGTGCTTTCTTAAGACCATAGATGGATCTCTTAAGTTTGCACAACATGTTAGGATTATTAGGATCTTCAAAACTCTCGGGTTGTGTCATGTACACATCCTCTTCTAAATACCCATTTAGGAAGGCGGTTTTGACATCCATTTGCCATATTTTATAGTCATAAAATGCGTCAATCGCTAACATCATCCGAATTGATCTTAACATAGCCAGGGGAGCAAATGTCTTATCATAATGAAGACCATGGATTTGCGTGAATCCTTTTGCTACCAATTGTGACTTATAGACATCATCATGTCCTTCTATGCCATTCTTTATTTTAAAGATCCATTTACATTGAAGGGGTTGAACGCCTTCACGTAAATCAACCATGTCCCATACTTGATTTTGATGTATTGAATCTATTTCGGATTTCATGGCCTCTAGCCATAAGGTAGAATTGGGACTAACCATGGCCGCCTTGTAGGTTGGAGGTTCATTACTTTCTAAAATTAAAACGTCAAGTTCACCATCCCTCCCTTTGATGATACCAATGTATCTATCAGGTTGGCGACTAACTCTTCCTAACGTCCTCCTTTCTACAAATCCAGAATTGGATTACGATGGAACATATTCATGCGTCTCTTCTTCTGATTGTGGCTCTTGAACTTGATTAATTGCTTCATCTTCATTAAGCATTTCGTCGAGTTCAAATTTTCTCCCACTCTGTCTCTTAGAAATAAATTACCTTTCTAAGAAGACAGCCTCACGAGCCACAAACACTATGTCCTCTTGTGAGTTTTGGAAGTAATATCCATGAGTTGTTTTTGGATAACCTACAAAGACACATTTGTGAGACTTGGAAGCTAGCTTGTCAGTTGACTTGTTCTTGACAAAGGCTTCGCAACCCCATATTCTCATGTATGACAAATTAGAGACTTTTCCCTTCCATAACTCGTATGGAGTCTTATCAACAGCTTTTGTTAGGCTTTGGTTTAATGATCTAATTGCCGTTACAAGTGAAAATCCTCAAAATGAGTTTGGTAAACTCGTTTGACTCATCATAGACCGTACCATATCTAATAGGGTGAGGTTCCTCCTTTCTAAAAGACCATTGAGTTGAGGGGTTCAAAGTGGAGTTAATTGTGATACAATGCCACAATCTTTCAAGTGAGAGTTAAACGCATTGCTAAGATACTCGCCACCACGATCGGATCGTAATGCTTTGATCTTTTTGTTCAATTGGTTCTCTACTTAGTTTTGAAATTCATTGAATTTCTCAAATGCCTCACTTTTATACTTCATTAAATAGATATCCCCATATCTAGTTAAATCATCGGTAAAAGTGATGAAGTAGTCATAATTTCCTCTTGCGGTGATACTTCTTGGTCCACATTGACGGGCTTAAAAGCGGTGTCGTTAAATCCACTAATTAGCTACGATCAAATAACAATTTATAACTCCTAGACCAACACAAACTATCTTAAATAAGGTAGTAAAATGGTAAGAATAGGGTCGAACCCAAGAGAAGGCGGTAATGGCTAAATTAATCTAATCTAGAGTTTTGCAAAATGACAATTAACAAAACTAAATACTAACTAATTACTCTAATCACAAATTAAGACACTAATTAAGACAAAAGCTTAAATTAATTTCAAACTATGATATTCACAATGAGAAAACATGTAGGATAACATATAAGGAGAAATTTGGTTAAAAAGAAGACTCAACTTGAAACATGAAATTCTAGTCTAGACAATTGAACAAACACCTTCTATGCAAGTAATCAAATATGAGAAAAATACTTAGTGCAATTATCTTAAGTAACACAACAATTAGCAAAGATGACCCTTTTTATACCTCTCTTCTTATTTATCTAATACTACCTCCTAAGAAATAGTCAACATGGATTAAACCAACCAAGATTGACCCTTTACAACTTAACCACCACTTATTAAAACATAAGCACAATCAAAGGAGTAAGCTTTAAGTATTAAACCAAAGGATTAAGCTAGAACCATGTAACTCAACACTAAAACATGTTAAAATTACACAACATATAATTTATCACTAAAAAGACTGTAACTTTAAACCAAAGTTGAAGTCTTTCAAGTTTACTTCACACATTCAAGTATAGGTTGACAAATCCTACCAAGAACAAGCATTCATTAAGCAAATAAGATGTCAAGCTAGTCAAACTAAACATTCATCTACTCAACATGAAAGATTAACACAAATAAATTATATTAAATAAGGAATAAGAGGATTAGAGAGTCATACAATGCTAAAGGTGTGAACTTGTTCAAATTACACCAGGTAATTGAAAGATTAGCTACCCATAATCCAAATATTACAACCCATTATGAAGTTAAACCAAGTTACAAAACCAAAATGAAGAACAAAACTAGAGAGAATTCTAATGTGTTGTATTGTGAAATGTTGTATCCAATGTTGTGTGTCTCTCTCTCTACAATTTGCTTCTTATATACCCTTGGTCCCCAAACCTAGGGGCCTTGAGAAAATGGGCTTTCAAAAGACAAGACGGAGAAATGAAGAACACCATCCTGAGACCTGGACGCTGGCAGCGTCCCCTGACGCTAGCAGCGTTTCATGCTGCCAGTTTTTCCTTTGCTTGAGCGCCTTGACTTTCGTTGACCTTGTGGATTTAGTCCCGCCTTGACTTCCATTGACCCATTGGATTTGATCTTCTTCCATTGATGATTCGTTTCTAGCCCACTCCAATTTTCGGGTTTTGGGTCTCGGGTTTCGGGTTTGACTTTTGTTGACTTCTGGGTTTGACTCTAAAAGTTGACTAAAATTACTAAATAACAACATTATTACAAAGAATAAGGTTAACATAAAACAATGCTAATGTCCCGTAAAAAGTATAATAAACGAACCTAATAAATACTACTAGACACAACACATTTTGGTGTTGTCAAATACCCCCACACTTGGACTTTTACTCGTCCCGAGTAAAAACTCGAGATTAGCAAGACAAACACGAGTCCAAACATAGCATGTGAAGGTAATGACCTCTCTTCCCTCACCACTACCTTCTTATATCTCCCTCAAAACATAACCACCTATTAAAAGAAAAATGACTCAAAGTTGTTTTAACACACTCTTCCCTTACCACTTCCTACTTATAACTCCCTCTATACAAGACTCGACACACCACCAACTCCGACTCATCTCAACTCAACTCCTCCCTTCTTATAGCTCCCAAGAATGTAGTATGACCATCTTTGCCTTATCCCAAGGCGTAGCGAGATGGCCCTCATCATCAAACTCCATGTAACTCTACTTCTTATATCACCCCCTTATTACTCCACTAGTGTATAGCATGGTTACTTGGTTGGCCCCAAACTACACAATTTGCACAACCAAGCAACCACCAAGAGAAATCCACCAATTTGGAACCAAATTTGTGACTCAAAATAAAAATAAAAAGAAATCCTAAGCTAGCCTCCTTCCAAATTCCTCCTTATAACTCCCTTCTTATGCCTCCAAGATCCTCAACATAGAAAGTATTATGCTCAAAAAAAATTTTCTTTTCTTTTTTTTTTTTTTTTTGCTTTTTCTCTTTTTCTTTTTTTTTCTCAAAACAAAATACAATGCATCAAAACAAAATAACTATATACAATCCTCACCCCCACACTTAGATCATACAATTGTGGGAAAATATCCGTATACTTCCCTTTAAATCACTCAGAATTATAATGAAATTATGATTAAATGATTAATAGTCATAAACAAAAATGCATAATAAGCGAGAGATTAGAAATAACCTTTAGTCCTTGCTTAAAGGCCTAAGAACAATATCAAAATGATGATATCTCCTACTCGTAGCACCCAAGATAGAATGAGAAATGCCCTTTAATTTGCTAGAATATTTTGGTCAAAAGTTACTGTTAACTTTTTTGATCTTGTGGTGTGAAGAGATGGAGACACAAGTGAGAAATGAATTAGGGTTAGAATTTTTTTCCACTTCTCCTCTTGTCTCACGGCTCAATTAGGGTTTTTATGAGTAGATTTTTCTCCTCAAAATAACTACCCATTGACCAAAAATTCCAGAGTGAATCTGGACTTTATTTCGGTTAAATTCGCTTTAATATATAATGTGTATTATTATTATAAATGTCATTTGTGTTGTCATGTATTAATATGTCCATACAACATTTTGTAGTCGATACATTAATACCGTTCTGACAACATCTAATATGACAATCGTATAATATATACGTTAATTATAATTATCCGTATAATTATAATTTGCTAATTCAATATAACATTTTATATTCAATTACGAATTAACATTTTAATTCGCATAAGCTTACATTATATATATGCTAATTAAATACAACAGTTTCTATTTAATTACGAATTACTTTTAATTCGTCTCAGCTTATATTATTTAATCGTTATTAAATAATCGTCTCATCATCACATTGACGAACCTTTAGTCAAATACATGACTCCTTTGTGTCATATAATAGGGCATCAATATGATTATTTTCTCAAATAATCACATCTCTTAAAACACATCCTTTAGGTGTGATTTTAGAGGACAGTTGATCACCGCCCACTCGTATGACAAATAACGTCAAAATTATTAGCAAGCCAAACCGTTATTGGCATAAACGTAATCAAACTGTTATTATACAAAGTATAACCTAGTGACTGAACCTACAGAAATTATTTATGGTATTGCACTAACTGTGGAGGACACTAGCTCCTCCAACAATTCTCCCATTGTCGTACAAGTGTATGTGACGATAACACGGATTCTCAATATCCATAATAAATTCTCCCACTCATGTAAAACCAATTGCAAAGTCCGTATTCACAAAGGTCGTAGTTTACAAGTGATCAGTATCAAGAGTGGTTTCCCCGACTAGAGAGTAACTTAACTGATAAACGAATCTTTATTCGAGCATGGCCATGCATTTCAGTTACAGCTCCTCGAGTGGCCCTGAGAAAAAACATAACCTGATAAAGGTTGGATATTTTCTTCAACTCGAATCTTGCAGATACAAGCGCAGTATGAAATGACCCAGTAAAAATCTACTTAGCCTCCTGTTACGGTCGACCATGAGAAAGAAACCAAAGTCACCCAAAAACAGCCTTAATCTCAAGAGACAGTCAAAGGTATTCGATATAGGAACATATGGACGTCCTATCAACGACCATGGTCACCTAATGATTCTGAAACATTTAGGACTACATAACTGTTGTCACAAAATTGTCCTACGAGGTATCATTATAACTCGCATATGTGATCGATCAGTCAACTGTTTGAGTTATGGCTCGTTGAACCCACCATCAATCGACTTCACAGAATAAATGCCAGAGTTATCAGCTCATGTAGGCGATTACGGACCAAAACAAATATAATGTAATTCAGTTCACTTTGTGGTGTTCAATGTTGTCAGTACAACCCACATGAAAAACAAAATATAAAACAAAACGATGATTTCATAGATAGTTTTATGAAAAAGATACAGGTGTCTAATCCAAATAAAACAACTAATACAACTCAGGAACACGTTTGATTCCCATGGAAATAACGTGCCCTTCATGCTTATATCTTATCTCAATGGTTTAGTGAGAGGATCTGCGACGTTATCATCCGTAGCAATCTTGTCTATCACTATCTCCCTTTGCTCCACGTAATTTCGGATCATGTGAGCCTTCCGTTGCACATGCCTAGACTTGTTGCTTGACTTAGGCTCCTTAGCCTGGAAGATGGCACCACTATTATCACAATAGATGGTGATCGGGTCATCCGAACTAGGAACTACAGTTAGTCCCTGTAAGAATTGACGCATCCATATATCTTCCTTCGCAGCCTCTGAAGCAGCATAGTACTCGGACTCAGTCGTAGAATCTGCTATAACACTTTGTTTGGAGCTTTTCCAGCTGACCGCAGCGCCATTAAGAGTAAAAACGAATCCAGACTGAGATTTCGAGTCATCTCTATCCGTTTGGAAGCTAGCATCTGCGTAACCGATTGCGCATAGCTCAGTGTCACCTCCATAAGTCAATACCCAATCCTTAGTCCTCCGTAGGTACTTAAGGATATTCTTAACAGCCATCCAGTGTGTTTCACCTGGATTGCCTTGGTACGACTCGTCATACTCAATGCATATGCCACGTCTGGACGTGTGCATATCATGGCATACATGATCGATCCTATAGCTGATGCATAAGGAACCCGACTCATGCGCTCGACCTCTTCCGATGTCTTTGGTGCCTGAGCTTTACTCAACTGCATCCCAGAAATCATTGGAAGGTTCCCCTTCTTGGAGTTGGTCATGCTGAACCTCTCAAGAATATTATCTATATAAGACTCCTGACTGAGGGATAACATCCGTCGTGATCTATCTCTGTAGATACGGATCCCCAAAATTCTTTGTGCCTGGCCCAGATCTTTCATCTGGAAATGGTTCTTTAACCAAACTTTTACCGAAGTTAAGAGAGGTATGTCATTCCCAATCAAGAGTATGTCATCGACATACAATATTAGGAAGACAATCTTGCTCCCACTCGACTTGATATATAAGCATGGTTCCTCGACCGATCGAGTAAATCCATTCTCTTTTATCACCTGGTCGAAACGATGATTCCAACTCCGAGAAGCCTGCTTAAGTCCATAGATGGAACGCTTAAGCTTGCATACCTTCTTAGGATTTTTAGGATCAATGAAACCTTCGGGATGTACCATGTACAACTCCTCCTCCAAATAACCGTTTAAGAAGGCGGTTTTCACGTTCATCTGCCAAATTTCATAGTCATGAAAAGCGGCAATCACTAAGATTATCCGAATGGAACGCAGCATGACTACGGGTGCAAAGATTTCATCATAGTGCAATCCTTGCACTTGAGTGAAACCCTTTGCCACTAGTCGTGCCTTGTAGGTATCTGGTTGTCCTTCTACAGAATACTTTATTTTGTAAAGCCATTTGCACTGAAGAGGCCGAACCTTATCAGGTAAGTCAACCAGATCCCATACGTCATTCTCATACATAGAGTCCATCTCGGATTGCATGGCATCAAGCCATAGCTTAGAGTCGGAACAGGTCATGGCACCTTTATAGGTAGCGGGTTCGTTACTCTCTAGGAGTAAAACGTCATCTCTCTCATTCTCCTCGACCATACCAATGTATCTGTTTGGAGGAATAGAGTGTCTACCCGACCTCCTAGGTTCCAAAGGAATATTAACCGCAGCCGATTATGAAGGAACATTTTCCTCCATTGGTTGCTCGGTTGTTGGTTCTTGAATCTCCGACAGATCGAAGGTTCCATTACTTATCCTATTTTCGAGAAACTCTTTCTCTAAGAACGTCGCACTAGCCGCAACAAAAACTCGATGTTTGGTAGGCGAGTAAAAGTAATGACCAAACATCCCTTTTGGATAACCAATAAAGTATGTCTTGACCGATCGTGGGCCGAGCTTATCGTCAGGTCTCCACTTGACATAAGCCTTGTGGGAAATCGGTATTACCACAACACAATTAATATAGGATTATAACGAAAAAGTAATAATTTGATTATGCAAGTCATAAACGAAAACAAGAATAAATAAATAGAGATTTAGAAATCAACCTCCGGTCCTAGCAATTAGCGTAAAGAACAGAGATATCAAGGTAGATATCCTCCTAATCGTTGCACCCAAGATGCTCCGAGAAATACCCTTAAGTTTGCTAGAAATCTTTTCAAAAGTTACTGTTAACCTTTTGTTTTTGTGTTTTGTCAAAAGTTACTGATAACTTTTGTCTTTTTGTGTGAATGATAGAGGCAGTAGTGAGAAATTAGGTTAGAAATAAAATTCTGAAATTTTTCTTCTCTTACCTGCTTTTGACGGCTCAATTGGGTTTTATATGGGGAGATATTTTGTCTCCTCAAAAATAACTATCCATTGACTAAAAACCGAGTGTATCTGGATACTTTCGTTTTTGGTCATTTTAGCTTTCAATATAATGTAATATATCATAATCGTTGTTTTACATGGACCTACATTATGAAACATCATTAATTATAAATATCCGTATATTTATAATTTGCCAATTAATTATAACGGTTTATGTTTAATTAGCTTACATTATATATCCAATTTACGAATTACAGTTAATTCGTCTCAGCTGACTTTATTTAATCGTTATTAAATAATCGTCTCATCATCACATTGACTAACCTTTTAGTCAAATACACTGACTAACCTTTTAGTCATATAATAGGGCATCAATATGATTATTTTCTCAAATAATCACGTCTCTCAAACACATCCTATAGGTGTGACTTTTAGGGACCAGTTGATCACCGCCATCCGTATGACAATAACGTCAAACTTATCTAGCAAGCCAACCGTTATTGATAAACGTTAATCAACTAATTATAATACAAAGTATACCCTGTGAACCTACAGAGATTTATTTATGTTATTGCACTAACTGTGGAGGACACTAGCTCCAACAATCTCCTATTTGTCCGTACAAGTGTATGTGCGATAACCGATTCTCATATCTATAATAAATTTCTCCCACTCAATGTAAACCAATTTTCAAAGTCCGTATTCACAAAGGTCGTAGTTTACAAGTGATCAGTATCAAGAGTGGTTTCCCCGACTAGAGAGTAACTTAACTGATAAACGAATCTATATTCGAGCATGGCCATGCATTTCAGTTACAGCTCCTCGAGTGGCCTTGAGAAATATCATATCCTGATAAAGGTTGGATATTCTTCTTCAACTCGAATCTTGCAGATACAAGCGCAGTATGAAATGACCCAGTGGAAATCTACTTAGCCTCCTGTTACGGTCGACCATGAGAAAGAAACCAAAGTCACCCAAAAACTGCCTTTATCTCAAGAGACAGTCGATAGTCAAAAGAATCGACTCTAGGAACACTATGGATGTCCTATCCACGACCTGGCACCTAATGTTCCGAAACATTTAGGACTCCATAACGTTGTCACAAAAATGTCCTGCGAGGTATCATTATAACTCGCATATGTGATCGATCTGTCAACTGTTTAACTTATGGCTCGTTGAACCCACCATCAATCGACTACACAGAATAATTGCCAGAGTTATCAGCTCATGTAGGCGATTACGGACCAAAACAAATATAATGTAATTCAGTTCACTTTGTGGTGTTCAATGTTGTCAGTTCAACCCACATGAAAAACAAAATATAAAACAAAACAATGATTTTATAGATAGTTTTTATGAAAAAGATACAGGTGTCTAATCCATATAAAACAACTAATACAACTCAGGAACACGTTTGATTCCCATGGAAATAACGTGCCCTTCATGCTTATCATATCTTAACGGTTTAGTGAGAGGATCTGCAACGTTATCATCCGTAGCAATCTTGTCTATCACTATCGCCTTTTGCTCCACGTAATCTCGGTTCATGTGAGCCTTCCGTTGTACATGCCTAGACTTGTTGCTGGACTTAGGCTCCTTAGCCTGGAAGATGGCACCACTATTATCACAATAGATGGTGATCGGGTCATCCGAACGAGGAACTAAAGTTAGTCCTTGTAAGAATTGACGCATCCATATAGCTTCCTTCGCAGTCTCTGAAGCAGCATAGTACTCGGACTCAGTCGTAGAATCTGCTATAACAGTTTGTTTGGAGATTTTCCAGCTGACCGCAGCGCCATTAAGAGTAAAAACGAATCCAGATTGAGATTTTGAGTCATCTCGATCCGTTTGGAAGCTAGCATCTGCGTAACCGATTGCGCATAGCTCAGTGTCACCTCCATAAGTCAATACCCAATCCTTAGTCCTCCGTAGGTACTTAAGGATATTCTTAACAGCTATCCAGTGTGTGTTCCTGGATTGCCTTGGAACGACTTGTCATACTCAATGCATATGCCACGTCTGGACGTGTGCATATCATGGCATACATGATCTATCCTATAGCTGATGCATAAGGAACCCGACTCATGCGCTCGACCTCTTCCGATGTCTTTGGTGCCTGAGCTTTACTCAATTGCATCCCAGAGACCATTGGAAGGTTCCCCTTCTTGGAGTTGGTCATGCTGAACCTCTCAAGAATCTTATCTATATAAGACTCCTGACTGAGGGATAACATCCGTCGTGATCTATCTCTCTAGATACGGATCCCCAAAATTCTTTGTGCTTGGCCCAGATCTTTCATCTGGAAATGGTTCTTTAACCAAACATTTACCGAAGTTAAGAGAGATATGTCATTCCCAATCAAGAGTATGTCATCGACATACAATATTAGGAAGACAATCTTGCTCCCACTCGACTTGATATATAAGCATGGTTCCTCGACCGATCGATTAAATCCATTCTCTTTTATCACCTGGTCGAAACGATGATTCCAACTCCGAGAAGCTTGCTTAAGTCCATAGATGGAACGCTTAAGCTTGCATACCTTCTTAGGATGTTTAGGATCAATGAAACCTTCGGGTTGTACCATGTACAACTCCTCCTCCAAATAACCGTTTAAGAAGGCGGTTTTCACGTCCATCTGCCAAATTTCATAGTCATGAAAAGCGGCAATCGCTAAGATTATCCGAATGGAACGCAGCATGACTACGGGTGCAAAACTTTCATCATAATGCAATCCGTGCACTTGAGTGAAACCTTTTGCCACTAGTCGTGCCTTGTAGGTATCTGGTTGTCCTTGTAGTCATAATGCAATGGTGCCTGGTATGTGGATGACGGCACCATTGTTGGGGACACTTTGGAGGTGGGGGCTGTTTTGGATTTGATTATGGTAGATGGGCCTCATTTTGGTCTCCATCTTAATGTGTTTAAGACTGAGGTCTTTTGGCCTCTTGAGGATCCTCGGAGTCGGCTTCCCGGTGTTTTCCCCCTTACTATTGCCCGGCCCTTGCGTGGTGTCTCTGTTTTGGGTGGACCTGTCAGTACTTGTCCTATTTTTGGCAGTGAGCTTGTGGCGAGGAGAGTTACTAAGACGATTGAGCTTATGGATTTAGTCGCGAGGATGACCCAATGCCAAGTGCCACGCTCGGACGTGATTCCTGGCTTAAGATGTTCATGGACACTATGAATCAGTCGACGCGACTGAAGAATAACGGGTCCAACTTTGCGGACTGGGAGGCGGCATTACGGAATGCTGCCATTACTGACGGTAAGCTCAAGTACTTGACTGAGCCACTACCGCCAAACCCAGGCCCCAATGCAAGAGCAAATGAATCACTTGCTTATAGTGAAGTTATATCTGTATATAACGGATTCAAAAAAACTGTGAAAACAAAATAAATATGATAAGTATTCATCGTTTTAATTTTGAGTCTAATGAAAAAAAAATTGTTTTAATGCGATGACTCGTGCATTTATACAATTGACCTCCCTCAAGAATTATATAAATGATCCCAAGACTCAATTTCTGTAAATTGATAAGCCAACCTTTTGGCTAATTCTACTTTTAGAATTCCTGGTCGATAAATTTCTGTAAATTCTATCTTTTAGTCCATCATAATCACGAGATATTACTCGTACTATAATGTTGAGATAAAATAGGTCAACACTCACTACTTACCCAACGTAGAAGGGGTCATATTATGACTTCCGACGAAGAAGGGTTCATAGCAGTTTTCCCTATAAAGACTAGTCTCAATTTTATTTATAGGGGAAGGTCCCATCATCTTAACTTAAATTCATTTTAAGTGAACGAATCTCTAGCAACTCGAGAATGATTTAACTAAGGTGATGGCCCTAAAAGCGAGTGACATCTGTATGTCTATGATTAAAATATTCAAACTGAATGAATCATTTTTCATGCATTTTAGTATAGGTGGTTTGGTTTAGGCGGAATATGATGCAATTATCTATCATGTGATGGAAAGTAAACGAGAATGAAAAACGTAAAAGGAAAAATATGTCCTAGTGTGGCCTATCCTACCAAAAAGAATAAAATACAACTTGGAATCCAACTGATTGGACCCTCGAAGCTTGACTTGATCACCCTTCTTGGTCCATGTAACGGGAGTCAGCTCCAATCTCCATCTTTAGTCTTCTTTGAAATTACAACAAATAAAATTACAATTTGATCCTATTTATTACATGCTAATTTCAAAACCCAAAACTAAAAACAATGGAGATTCGAGATCTCAAACTACATCCAAGACTATGTTACCATCATTACGGTAACACAATCTACTAAGGCCACACAAAGTTACAACTGATTGTAAAAATACGTTAAAGAGCATTCAAACAATCCAAAACATGTTATAAAAGCACCAACTAAAATAAAACATGCAAGACATAATACATTTATTACGTTGTTTTATTATCCAAACCACCCTATTAACTATAGATTATAATTATGTGGTGATTCTGTAATTATTCACATTAATTACAATCTCGATTCATTTTACAGATAAAATGAACTATCCTAAACATTTCAAATTGCTTTAAAATGAAAGATATTTAGCATATGTGACCCGTTTCACATTAATTATACACAATCCGAATGATGTACAATTAAAGGCCCAGATTAAAAATAACAAAATAAATCTAAATGAAAACGAATACGAAAGGAAATACGATTCTGTGAGGTGCTCGATCGAGAAGAAATTAAACCATTAAGTCTGTCGATCGAAAAGAAAACGTGTCGATCAAGTATACAGTTTACTCGATCGACTAATTCTTCCTAGTCGACAAACAGGGACCTCGATCGAGTATAAACATCACTCGATCGAGACACTAAAGTCCTCGATCGAGCGAAAAAGCTTCTCGATCGACCAAAAATTTGAGAAAAACAAAACTTCTCGATCGAGACACTCAAGAACTCGATCGAGACAAAAACTCTCAAAAAACTTCTCGATCGAGACACTTAAGTCCTCGATCGAGACAAACATACAGCGGCAAAAACAGTTTCGTTTTATGAAATCAAATTAAAACAATTTTCGTGGCCTATGCTCTGATACCACTTGTGGGAAATCGGTAATCTCACAATACAAATATTATAGGATTATAACGAAAAAGCAATAACTTGATTATGCGAGTCATAAACGAAAACAAGAAAAGAATAAAGATTTAGAAATCAACCTCCGGTCCTAGCAATAGGCGTAATGAACAGAGATATCAATGTAGATATCCTCCTAATCGTTGCACCCTAGATGCTCCGTGAAATACCCTTCTCCTTTGCTAGAAAGAGAACCTCTTACACGATCTCACTGATGAGAAGGAGGTTTTGTGTTTTGTCAAAAGTTACTGTTAACTTTTTCTTTGTGAGATGTTTTGATGGAGGCACACTGTGAGAATGAATTAGGGTTCGAAATCAAAAATTAATTTCTCTCTCTTCTCTCTCTATCTCATGGCACCTTAGGGTTTATATGAGGAGATTTTGTCTCCTCAAAATAACTACCCATTGACTAAAAACAGAGTGTATCTTGACACTTTTGTTTTTGGTCATTTTAGCTTCCAATATAATGTAATATATTATAATCGTCATTTGTCATGGACCGATATCATTATAATACATCATTAGTTATAAATATCCGTATATTTATAATTTGCCAATTAATTATAACGGTTTATGATTACTTAGCTCACATTTATATACACATTAAATTATAACATGTTTATATCCAATTTACACGAATTACGTTAATTCGTCTCAGCTAACTTTATTTAGCGTTATTAAATAATCGTCTCATCATCACATTGACTAACCTTTTTATCAAATACACTGACTAACCTTTTAGTCATATAATAGGGCATCAATATGATTATTTTCTCAAATAATCACATCTCTCAAACACATCCTTTAGGTGTGACTTTTAGAGACCAGTTGATCACCGCCATCTGTATGACAATAACGTCAAACTTATCTAGCAAGCCAACCGTTATTGATAAACGTTAATCAACTGATTATTATACAAAGTATACCCTGTGAACCTAAAGAGATTTATTTATGTTATTGCACTAACTGTGGAGGACACTGGCTCCAACTTCCCAACCACCCCCACCATGGCCTACCATCAAACCAACCCACTAAACTACAAGTTTGTCCAGGATAACCCCTTTTGAATTCTAGCAAAAATTCAAGTAACAAGCACCCCAAGCTAGAGTCAGTGAACATTAAAGCAGAGAAAGTACAAGTCAGAGTGTGGCTTCCTTTTGTTTAAGTCAACTTGTCCTCGTCCAAGGCAGGTTTTATCTAAGTCCTAATAAGAGTAGAGAGCCCCAAGGAGCAACAAAACATCCAGGGTAAAGTAGCAAGACAACAAGTGTGACACCCTCAAATTTGCGGAAAGAAAAAAAATAATTTAAATACATAATGAAGGTGTCTGAAATAAAAAGGGTCATTACAAAACGTAAATAATATTCTACAAAAGCAATATACAAGACGGGAGATATATCTCCCGTATAAATACGGAAATGAAAGAGTGTATAATAATCTACAATCTAAGAACCGAATATAGGTCCAAGGTAATACTAGTCGCTCGCATAGCTCGTCATGTACCCAAT
>JAIUZE010010333.1:0-26694 GCA_022085475.1 Heliosperma pusillum
AAGCCCTAGTGAGCGTATTCGGTTGCCTAAGAGTGTCTTCCCCGAGTCTTTGAATATCATGATGGAATCGGATTTGTGCCTCTTATGTTCTTATCATTATTTATCAAATTGCCTATCTATCCTTATCGTATCTCACATGTATATCTATATATGCATGATTTTACTTTTGTATTCCCTTATATGTACGTTTGATGTGATATGGCTGGGAGAACCCGGAGTTACTCCCCACTGATTGTGGCGTTCATGTTTTTCATGAATGAACAGGTTGCGTGCATGGATGACTTTTTTTGGATATGATATTTTGGGGTTCGGGTGTGAGCTAGCGGGCGTTATCCCTGGAAGTTCACCTCTAGACGAATTTAGCTAGTTTTGTTAAACACTTGTTCTTTGCTAACATTTTAAGAGACCCCGTCTCTTTGTTGTATTTTCCGCTTTTAGTTGTAATATTTTGACATTCCTCGTCTTACTTAACTTGCATGTATAAAAGTTTTTAAAACTACTTATTTCCGCAATATAATTCACATGCTTGTTTGTTTTATATTTCTGCATTCGCGAGGGTTGTCACAGAGCCGGACCCTACCGAGCTCTCGGAATGGTTTCGAGAGATGGAGAAGCAATTTGACTTATACCAAGTCCGTGAAGAGAACAAGGTAAGGATTACTAAGTACTTTTTGGTAAGGGAAGCAGACTACTGGTGGTCAATTGCTAATCCCACCGCTATTCTTGAAATCAATTTCGAGTGGGAATGTTTCAAGTCTCTCGTTGAGGACCGATTTTACCCCATGGAGCTCAAGCAGCATAGACTCAGAGAATTCATTGATTTCAAGCAAGGTGATTTGATGATCCAAGACTTCACCACTCAATTCAACAAGCTTGCTCACTTTGCGCCAGGACTCATCAAGGATGATGAGGATCGAGCTTTTTACTATCGTAATAATCTTAGTGCTTTGCTCCAAAGCAAAGTAAGGAGGAGCTCTACATCTTTCGGGGAATTGTATGATGATGCCCTTCGGGCCGAGGACTCCATGAAGGCCATTAGAGATGGAGCGAAGATGAAGAATCCATCTCCTTTTCCCTCTTTCAATCCAAGGTCAAACTTCCATGACAAAAGACCTTTCACTCCCTCTTCTTCTAATGCCTATTCTAGCCAGAGACGTTTCGATGCTCCCCCTCAAGCTCAAGATCAACGTCGATTTTGTGACGGTTGTAGGAAACCCTTTCACCCCGGAGTAGGATGCTATGATAGGCCCCTCTTTTGCTTTTTCTGCAAGAAACCTGGACACCGTGTCCGTGAGTGCCCTGATCGTCAGAGTCTCGCACCCGGTGCCAAAACTAAAGGATCCATCTATGTACTCAGTCGAGCCGAAGCCGATGCCTCTCGGAGATCGTGACTGGTAGGTTCAATTCCTTAGATCAACCTAGTCTTCCTTTTTCGCCTTCGTCTTTTAATTCCATCTTATCGTAGTCTTTTGATGATGCCTCCTAGCGTTCCTTGTATCATGTCCGTATTCCCTACTCTCTTGTGAGGAGTTAATAGGTGTGTTTTGGAGAAGTTTCAAATATGGTACCTACCCGCCCTATTGAGCTAGTTTCATGTTTAGATGATTATAAGGAATTGAGGATAACTTAGGATGAACCTCTCCTAGTGGTTTTAGACTATGAATCTTGATGTTGCAATATCATTTTGAGGATCGAAATAAGCATAATGATAGTTGGTTGTTGTGGTTAAGAATTTTAGTGATTTCTTTAAATGTTAATTGGGAATTTGTTGTCTTTAAATGTTGGACAATAACGGGGATAATTACTTTGTGGAATTTGGATTGGATGACCAAACTTGAGGAATATTATCATAAGCGAAGACCGATGTATCTTGAGTTAATGAGCTAAATAATTTGATTAACGGTCGCATTTCCCCGTGATTGGCAAAATATAAGTGATTGAGATTTGTGACTAATCTCTCTTGAGGTTTTATGATTTAATTTTTGAAGATGAGGAGGTTTATTGTTAATGATTTAGGATAATGAGTTTTGGAATGAATTGGATCAAAGGATTTCTTGGTAAGTCTCTTTTACCTTGTGGTTATTAGCAATCATGTTTCCCTAGACATAAATATTTTGTTGGCGGTTGCTAATAAGAGTTTTGATGGAACTAAGAAGATTAGAGTACGTAATGAATCTTTCATGTGGATTGTTAGTTGTGGAGTCTACCGTGCCGATGGACTTTAGTAGATACTAATTGGATTTGAATAATTGGGATTTGTTGCTCGAAGTTTCATGATTATCAAATATTTTTTTAGGAATCTAATGATCGAAAATGTTGAGGATAAATTGCACTCTCTTGAGGACTAGTTTACTCGTGGAGTTAGTGATGTCGAGTTGCGATCGACGTTTGAATTATCATTGATGAAAGATAGGTTTGGAGTTCATCCCTCTCTTTTCCCTCAAATTGATCCTTACTCATTCTACTACTCTTGAATCCTTCCCCTTTTTGGTCCATTTTGCTCGTTGGACGTACCTCTTAGTATCGCGATTTGTGATTTCGATGTTCGATTCGCTCTATGTACGTGTAATGTCTTCTTATTTTGATTTTATCTTTGAGAAAACTTTCAAATTTTCATATTGTATTTCTAATTTAATTTTATTTTTAAAGAAGTCTAAAGATGGATTTTATACCCTCTATTTGGAGAAAATGGTTTTGTTTTACTTTTATATTTGGATTTTATGTTTGGTTGGATGTTGGACTCGTTATTGGAGACGTCTGGTGACTAGTCATGCACTTACTAACGCTTGTTTTGCTTTTCGATTACACTATTTTGACATTGATTTGATCTGGATAACTAGAATACTCGTTCGCGACGGGCACTCTTGTCATTCGTAAATAAAGTTTCGCACTTATGAAAAATTTCCTTAAACCATTTTCGAGGAGAACATCATTTCATAAATGTTTCCCTTATAAAAGTTTTCGTATTAATTTTTAAAACTGATTCTTGTCCTTGATACTTTTGTTTTCTACTCTCAAGTTTCGAGGACGAAACTTTTTAAAAGGTGGGGTGATTGTAACACCCGCAAATGTACTCTATTTGTAATTTAAAAATATTATACGGATACGTTTCAGCGAAATTTAGTTTTAGTTTAGAATTAAATTTCCCGTGTCTAAATTAGAATTTCCGAGTTCGTTTTCAGACTTTACGCGAGATTTCGAGTAAGTTGCGTCTTAAGACGCTTTTGAGCTTTTTCTCATGTTTTCCACTTACTCCCTCATACTCCCCCTTAACCCTAACTCACCCTCATTCAACATCTTCTTCTTCCTCTCAAGTAAACACCAAAACAGTAACCTCCATACTTGCTCAAACTTATAATCGACACTACTCCTTCGTTTCTCGCTCAAATTCACTAAAGTTCGTCTTATTCTTTCCCTCTCCTCGTCCTCTATACTTATTGGTAATAAAATTACCGTCTTTCTCGCTTTTCAATTTATCCGTCTTTCTCAAAGGTGAATTATATTCATCTTTTGTCGTCTTTGTATAGGTGGAGACCTTCAAGACCCCAACAAAGATTACTATCTAGTGGGGGAAGGTTTAGAAATCGATTGAAGACGCGTAAATGTAACAATGAAGGGTTACTTGATATCATTTACGTGTTTTATGTGTTTTCTATGTTAGTAATAGTATTTAGAATAAGATTAGTAATCATAGGAATTGTGTTGTTGATGATAGTTGTTGTTAGTTGATAATTGATATGAGAGTTGATGATTTGTGATGTTAGATGATAAATGATGATTGTTGTATGTTGATGACAAGACGGAGAATTAAGGAACGTGTGCCTGAGACCAGGACGCTGGCAGCGTCGTGTGAACGCTGGCAGCGTTCCCTTGCGCTGACAACGTTTCATGCTGCCAGTTTTTCCCTTGATTGAGCGCCTTGACTTTCGTTGACCCTTTGAATTCTAGTCCCGTCTTGACTTTCCTTGACCCTTTGGACTTGGTCTTCTTGCATTGATGATTTGTTTGTAGCCCACTCCAATTGTCGGGTTTGGGTCTTGGGTCTCGGGTTTGACTTTGACTTTTGTTGACTTCCGGGTTTGACTCTAAAAGTTGACTTTAAATATTAATGTTTCGAATATATGATAATTCCTTCGCTTGTATCGCATGTTTTGTGATGGTTTTTGGTATGTCCCACTTTGAGTCGGTTTTTACAAATGTTACAGTTTGAGCGCTATTTTTCTATGTGCTTTGTACTCTCATTCTCTTGGCTACCTCCACGTTCGTAAGGCTGGAATGTCGGAACGGGGAGTGTATCCTTACTGCTTAATTGCATGTGTTAGTGGGCATACGACGACATTGTTGGGAGGCGAACGCTTTGCGTTGATCGACCCGGCCGTCAAATGTTGTATACTTGCGAGGTGGTGTCATTGCATGTAGCGTACCGCTTGTTGTGAGGCTTGTTCTCTTTTCCGCCTCTTTCGTGAAGATTTACCGAATTTGGGGTACTCGGCGTCTTGTATGACCGAGTCTTGGATGTGAAATGTTATCGCTTGTCGAATCGGAAAATGTTATTCCGAGAGTATGGCCAGATTTTGACTAGGACCGTATTATGATCGTCGTCCTACCGGGAGGAAATAAGTCTACATATACGAAATGAATTGAATCGTGTATGCTTTCAGGGCAATGATTTATCCCGTGGATGCGTTTTAATCATACTTGCAGGGACACGGTGCTAGTGCGTGGCATTTACCGTGAGAGATGTCGTCAACGTATTGTACGTTTGGTTGGATGATTATATGATTGGTTTATTCGTGATCTTTGCATGCCTCGGCATGGTTTGGTTGTCGAGTCTCAATCTTATCAAACTTATGCCACTAACGGTGAGATGCAAGCCCTAGTGAGTGTATATGGTTGCCTAAGAGTGTCATCCCCGAGTCTTTCTATCATATGATGGTTACGGATTTGTATTTCATGTATTCTTATCTTTACATATGGAATTGCCTATTTATCCTTCTCGTATTTCACATGTATATCTATATATGCATGCTTCTACTTTTGTATTTCCGTTTATGTACGTTTAATGTGATATGGCTGGGAGAACCCGTAGTTACTCCCCACTGACTGTGGCGTTCATGTTTTTCATGGATGAACAGGTTGCTTGATTGGATGGCTTTTTTCTTGTGGTATTTTGGGTTCGGGTGTGAGCTAGCAGGCGTTGGCCTGGATGAGTCACCTCTAGACGTCGTTTAGCTTGTTGCTAATAACTTTGATGTTGGATATTATTTTGAGAGACTACGTCTCTTGTAGTATTTTATATTTTGGTTTGTAATTATTCACACTCCTCGTACCTTTTTATTATGCATGTAAAAAGTTTTAAAAACAGCGTATTTTCCGCTATATAAATCACATGCTTGTTATGTTTTATTTCCGCATTCGCGAGGGTTGTCACATTTTTGGTGAGGAATTATGTGAAGCTGTGATAAATTTAATTGACAGGCCAGTTGTTAACTCAAACAATTGCTACAACCATTACTCTTATACAAAATATGGATAGGTCTACTATTGTCAAGCACTTTAGACCTATCTCATGATGTAATGTTGTTTATAAGGCAATATCCAAGTTGTTGTGTAATAAATTGTCCATGGTTTTAGCAGAGTTGATTAATAGGAATATCCTTATTTGGCAGGATATGGTGAGACTGTATAATAGAGAGCAAGTATCTCATATGTGCATGTTTAAGATAGATTTTCAAAAAGCCTATGAGTCTATCGAATGGCAATTGGTGGAGCAAATATTGATCGCTCTTGGTATTCCTGATAATAAGTTGAAAAGGATGATCATGACTTGTGTGTCCTTTACTACGCCCACTCTCTGTTTGAATGTTGCTCAGCTTGGTTATTTCTGAGGTAGGAGAGGGTTGAGGCAAATAGATCCACTCCCACCATTGTTGTTCACTATCTGTGAAGTACTTGTATAGAATCCTTGAGTTTGCAACTCAAAAAAGGTTCTTCATATATCATCTTTTGTGTTGTGGATTAAAGCTTACTTATCAATTATTTGCCGATGATCTGCTTATGTTTTGTAAAGGGAATGTGAGACCAATCATGTTATAATTAAGGGCCTTTGCTACTTTTTCTACAAGCTTATGGTTACTGATTAATGCATCTAAATTTGAAGTGGTTTTTAGAGGTGGCTCTGAAGACATAAAGACAGATATTCTTCAGGTGTCAGGGTGAACTCCCACTTAAATATCTTGGTGTGTCTATCCAAGCAGGTAGACTCGCTAAACATGACTGTTCAATTTTGTAGTCAACACCTTACATAATTATTTGGCGTCAATATTCCTGATTCCAAAAATGGTCATCTTTTTGCAAGAACTACTTGTGGGATGGAAAAACTGAATATAATAAAACACCACTAGTGGCTTGGCAAAATGTCTGTTGTAGCAAGAAGCTAGGGGTAAGGCATTGGTGTGAAATTTTTCTACTGTGGGCAAATTAGTTCACTGGAATTACACCAAGGCAGAAAGACTATGGGTAATGTGGGTTCACCATGTTTATATAAAAGGATCATAGTGGAATGCTTATCAACATCCATCTGATTCTAACTAGAATGGGAGGAACATTTGTAAGGTGAAAAACCTTATGGATTCAGGATATCAGAATAACCTATGGGCTTTATGATCCTAAGGGTTACTCTATTCATTTTGGACATAACAGGGTTGTCGCGTACCCAAATTGAAGATAATTTACCCTAGTCTAGGGTAACAAAAAATTAATGCAGTTAGGGAAGTTGGGGTCGATCACAGGGAGACAGAAGTTACAAAATAAGTTGTTATGGGGTGAATTGTATCGAGGTCATTTCGATTATTTAAGTTTGGGTTGATAAACCCCTTCTTTTAGAAGCTCTAGAAACCGCGTCAAAGGACACCCTCACTTATGGCCATTAATCTCGAGTTAATAGGGGTATCTGAGGCGTCCAAACGCCTAGATTTAGGCATCCCCGATCGCTTTGAACTGGCTCCAGAATTGATATTTCGCTTTGTATTCTTCTTTGTACGCATCCCCAAGCTTCAAGCCCGATATGGGATGTGTATAAGCATCATTAGAGCCTTATTTAAACCATATAAATTTCTTATAGCATGTCTCCAAGGGATAGGGGTTGGGAATAGGGGTTGGAGACGCTTATTGAGTAAGCATAGCAAAATCGTCGTAACTTGCTCAATCTTGCTCGGAATGACTTGAAACTTGTTCCTTTCAACTTCGAACCTCCAAAACTTCATAGCATGCCATCCTAAGCTCATGTTCTCGTCAATGTTAGGTTCACCTTGCTCGGTATTCATTCAAATATAAGGATTTAACGTAGAAACGACTCGAAATAGCTCCATATCCTACAAATGACATTACAACACAAGAATACTTCCAAAGAAGCAATTAGCTCTTAAAACCACCATAACTAGTGAATAATAAAATGTAAAATCAAGCTAATATGAGGGAGAAAAGTATAGAAATATTAGACACATCAGGATACCATTAGTTGCAGGGTACATACCCACTTGTACAATGGTATCCGGAAGTTAGGGATAGTTGGTGTGTCCCAAAGCACTCTTTTGTGGGATGGATAATTAGACATGAATCCCTAAACACCATGTAGAAGCTATACAGTATAGGGGTTTTTTCATCAAGCTTGTATGTCGTGTGTGAGCATAGCAATGAATCTCATGCCTACCTGTTTGAGGGATTTGTTTACAGTAGCAGAATCATTGCACAATTGGACGACTGGCTTCAGCCGAAGCTGGATGGCAGCAACCACCAGTACTCTAAAATGCAACATAAAACATGTCACATGGTGAAGATGGCTTGCTGGTATCATATATGGTGGTGAAGAAAATTCAGAGAGTGGTACATTCGCGACTGCACATGCTGATTCAACATCTTATTTTGAATGTAGAGAGTTGATAGCTTCTTTACTTAGATATCATTATGTAATGGATTATGTATTATGAAGTATGGTTGTGTTGTAGAATTTGGTCGAAAATGATTGTAATGGCTCTTATTGATTAATGTATATATGCTCACACTTTACCAAAAAAAACAAGTGAAGGTAGTAGGGCCTTTCTTGAAGCATGTTTGGAATATTGGGATCCCCTTAACAATGTATTCGCCATTCCAAGAGGCAAAATATGTCCTTTTCCTGAAAATATTGCAGCGATTGGTGGGTGGGACGTAGAAGTTATCCTGTAACACCCGGAAATGTACCCTATTTTTCTAGTGAAAATATTTTACGGATACTTTTCAGCAAATTTAAGTTTTAATATAGAATTTTATGTTCCGAGTCGAATTTAGAATTTCCGAGTTCGTATTTGGAATTTCCGCGAGATTCCATGAGAATCCCGTCTTAAGGCGAGTTTGACTTTTGTTGACTTTTTCCTTATACATATCATACTACCATTTAATCTATTTTTCATTCACAAACATAACACATTACTTCATCACTAAGAAACCCAAACCAAAACCCTTGCCTCCAATTTTGATCCATCTTTGAATCACCGTATCTCCTTCGTTTCTTATTGGAATTCACGTAAGTTCGTCTCATTCTTCCCCTCTTATCTTCCTCTATCCGTATTGGTAATAAAATTACCGTCTTTCTCGCTTTTTAAATTATCCGTCTTTCTCAAGGTGAATGATATTCATCTTTTATTATCTAATTGTATGTAGGTGGAGACTAGAAAGGTTTAGAATCGTTTAAAGACCCGTAAAGGTAACAGTGAAGGGTTACTCGATATCATTTACGTGTTTTACATGCTTTATATGCTAGAAATCGTATTTAGAATACGATTAGAAGCTTAGGATTCATGTTATGGATGATGATTGTTGTTATTTGATGATTGTTGTTGATGAATATTGATTGTTGATAGTTATTAGAAATGAATTATGAGAATTGTAAATGATAGGATTGAATTTTTGTTGAAGGCTCACGGGTGAATTGGTAACACATCTCACGGTCGTGAAATACAAGTCACGGTCGTGACTTGTGCAGTTTCACTACACTGACCCCTTTTCGTAAAATGATCATATCTCCTTCGTTACTTGCTTGTTTTGGGCTTGTGACATCTCGTTGGAACCGTAAGAGGATAAGCTATCACCTAGACTTGGAATTTATGTATTTACATGTCTAGAACTCTAGTTATGACCGTTTGAAGTGGACCTTTGTTTTTGTTGGGTACCAAACAACGTTGTTTTGGAGGGGTGATCTATGTTTTTATTCGTTATGCTTCACAAACTTGTTCTAATGCTTATGTATCATGTATTGATTCATTTTTATCATAGTTAAGTTTATATATTTCCCTATTCACATGTTTTGTGACGGTTTGTGGTATGTCCTACTTTGAGTCGTTTTTACAAATGTTACGGTTTGAGCACTATTTTGTCTTGTGCTTTGTACTCTCATTCCCTTGGTTACCTTCCCGTTCGTAAGGCTGGAATGTCGGAACGGAGAGGTATCCTACTGCTTAATTGCATGTGTTAGTAGGCATACGACGACGTTGTTGGGAGGCGAACGCAATGCGTTGATCGACCCGGCCGTCAAATGTTGTGTACTTGCGAGGTGGTGTTATTTTGCATGTAGCGTACCGCTTGTTATGAGGCTTGAGTTGTTTTTCCGCCTCTTTCGTGAATTGATCTACCGAATTTGGGGTACTCGGCGTCTAGTGTAAGACCGAGTCTTGGGTGCGAAACGTTTTATCGCACGTCGAATCGGAAAACGTTATATTCCGAGATCCTGGCCAGGTTTAGACTAGTACGTATTATATGGTCGTTGCTAACCCGGAGGAGGGGAAATTAGTCTACAATAGGCGAAAAATGTAAGCATCGCGTATGAGTTCAGGGAAATGTTATCCCGTGGATGCCTTTAATCATTCTTGCTGGGACACGATGCTAGTGCGTTTCATTTACCGTGAGATTGTCGTTTTGTGTCGTTCTTGAATGCGTGATTTCATGATATAGTTCATGGTCATTGCATGATTGGACACCGTCATTGTCTTGGTTCGTGAATGGATGACAATATGTTGTATTTACTATGATCATCGCATGACTTGACTGGTTTGTCTGTCGAGTCTCAATCTTATCAATCTTATACCGCTAACGGTGAGATGCAGGCCCTAGTGAGCGTATTCGATTGCCTAAGAGTGTCTATCCCGAGTCTTTGAATAACATGATGGTTACGGATTTGATTTCTATATGTTCTTATCATTGTATCTATTATTGCCTAATTATTCTTATCGCAACTCACAGGTATATATATATATATATATATATATATATATGCATGCTTTACTTTCGTATTACCTTATGTGTACGTTTGATGTAATATGGCTGGGAGACCCGGAGTTACTCCCCACTGACTGTGGCATTCATGTTTTTCAAGGATGAACAGGTTGCATGCTATGGATGACTTTTTGGATCTGATATTTTGGGGTTCGGGTGTGAGCTAGCGGGCGTTGTCCCTGGAAGTTCACCTCTAGACGATAGTAGCTAGTTTTTGTTAAACACTTGTTCTTTGCTAACATTTAAAGAGGCCTCGTCTCTTTGTTGTATAATTCCGTATTTAGTTTGTATCATTTTGACACACCTCGTGTTATATATATCTTGCATGTTTAAAAGTTTTTAAAATACCGTATTTCCGCATATCTTTTCACATGCCTGTATGTTTTATCTTTCCGCATTCGCGAGGGTTGTCACAGTTGGTATCAGAGCTTTGATCGCTCCCGACGCACACACGTGAACCCTAACTTAAACTACTTGACCATGAAATAATAAATGAGAGAGTTGGGTAGAAGTTAAGGACTTTACTTGGTAGTCTAATTGTTTATGCTAATTGATAGGATTAACTTAATTTGTTTTTGTTTCTTAGTAAGATGGTTAGACCGCGTTTAGCTGAGAATATTATGATGGAGGCTCTTGCTCAAGTGCTGAAGAATCAGCAAGATGCCGCTCTAGCTAATGCCAACCAAGTTCACCCTAGAAGGGAGGACAATCAACAAGGTGGCTATGCATGGGTGGCGGGTCAAATTGCAAGGAGTAAGATCGTGCCTTATGGTGGAGAACCGGATCCCACGGAGCTATCTGATTGGTTCCGTGAGATGGAGAAACAATTCGATCTTTACCAAGTCCGGGAAGAGGATAAAGTGAGGATTGCAAAGCACTTTCTAGTGCGGGAGGCCGACAACTGGTGGGCTATCACAAGTGCCACCGCAACTCTTGAAGAGGACTTCAACTGGGCTTGCTTTAAGGCTCTTGTGGAGGGTAGATTTTACCCTAAGGAGCTTAAACAGCAAAGGCTTAAGGAGTTCATAGATTTTAAGCAAGGCAACCTATCCGCTCAAGACTTTACGACGGAGTTTAATAAGCTCGCTCACCTTGCGCCGAGGCTTATTCGTGATGATGAAGATCGTGCATTCTACTATCGTAATAAGTTGAATGCCGTGCTGCAAAGTAAAGTGAGAAGGGGTACCGCGTCCTTTGGAGATCTCTACGACGATGCTTTGTGGGCCGAGAATTCAATGAAGGCTATAAGAGAGGAAGCTCAAATGAATAATCCCTCTCCTTCTTATGCTCCTAGGCCGAATGCTTTTGGGAAGAGGCCATTTATTCCGTCTCCTTCTAATTCCTATGCTAACAAGAGGAGGTTTACTCCTTCTTCCAATGCCAATACAAGGAATCCCTCTCCTTTTATTCCTAGAGCTACTTCAAATGTGGCTCATAGGCCTTATGCATCTCAAGGTCGTCAGTGTAACCGTTGTAGGCAACCACTCCATCCCGGTGTGGCATGTCACAACCGACCTTACATTTGTTTCTTCTGTCAAAAGGGTGGTCATCGCTACGAAGATTGCCCCGATCGAAAGTTGCCTCCTCCTCCTAAGCCTAAGGGTTCAATCTTTGTCATGAGTCGTGCTGAAGCCGAGGCTCATCCCGAGATCATTACGGGTATGTTCTCAATTTAGAGCAACCGTGTCTTATTTTATTTGATACCGGTGCTTCTATGTCTTTTGTGTCATCAACCTATGCTAGTAATTATCAATCAAGCCTACATCTAGTGAGGATACTCCCATATCCTTACCTTCCGGAGATATTATCTCTTGTTCAACTCTTTATCAAATGTACCTATTTTATTTCGGGTTCTATCTTTCCCGCGATCTCCTTAAGTTTCCTCTAGGAGAGTTTGATATTATATTAGGTATAGATTGGTTAGCTATGTATCATGCTAGGTTCGAGTGTCGCGATCAAAAGATTTTCTTAAAGAGTCCTTTAGGTGTTAGAATAACCTATAAGGGATCTCATCCCCGTAAAGGTGTGTCTTTAATTTCCGCTTTGAAGTTGGTAAGTATGGTTAGAAAGGGTTACCAAGCATTCTTGTGTGTTGTGACTTCTTCAAATACCTCTTTGCCAAGTATTGAAGATGTGCCTATTGTTCGAGAGTTCATCGATGTATTCCCCGAAGATTTGCCCGGGATCCCTCCCGAGCGTGATGTTGAATTCTCTATAGATCTTGTTGTGCGTTCTGTGGTCCAATTGCCAAAGCTCCTTATCGTATGGCTCCGTCTGAATTGAAAGAATTAAGGAAGCAGTTGGATGATATGATTGAAAAGGGTTTTATTCGACCAAGTGCCTCTCCTTGGGGTGCTCCTGTCCTTTTTGTGAAGAAGAAGGATGGTTCTATGAGGTTGTGTATCGATTATCGTGAATTGAATCGGATTACAATCAAGAATAGGTATCCTTTACCGAGGATTGAAGATTTATTTGATCAATTAAAGGGTGCTTCTACTTTTTCGAAGATTGATTTGAGATCTGGTTATCATCAAATTCCGGTTAAAGATATTGATATTCCGAAGACCGCTTTTAGTACGAGGTATGGCCATTATGAGTTCAAGGTGATGCCATTTGGATTGACGAATGCTCCTGCTATCTTTATGGATCAAATGAACCGCACATTTAGTGAGTATCTTGACAAGTGTGTGGTGGTTTTCATTGATGATATTCTTTTTTTCTCCAAGTCCGAAGATGAGCATGCTTTTCATTTGAGGATTATTTTGGGTGTTCTACGTCGTCAGAAGTGGTATGCTAAGTTTTCTAAGTGTGAATTTTGGTTACCTAAAGTGTCCTTTCTTGGGCATGTTATTTCTAAAGAGGGTGTAATGGTGGATCCTTCCAAAATTGAGGCCGTTGTTGATTGGAAGAGTCCGACTGATATAAGAGAGATTAGAAGTTTCCTTGGTTTAGCTGGTTATTATCGAAGAGTTGTCAAAGATTTCTCTAAGCTTGCTAGACCTATGACTCAGTTGTTGAAGAAGGAAACCAAATTCCTATGGAATGAAGCTTGTGAATCAGCGTTTCAAGAGTTAAAGACGAGGTTAACTACCGCTCCGGTGTTGACTTTGCCCGAAGATGGAGTAGACTTTGATGTCTATTGTGATGCTTCTAAAATGGGATTAGGTTGTGTTCTTATGCAGAATAGGAAGGTTGTGGCTTATGCTTCTAGGCAATTGAGAGTTCATGAAGTGAACTATCCTACTCATGATCTAGAATTGGCCGCTGTTGTCCATGCTTTGAAAGTGTGGAGACATTATTTAATTGGAGTTCATTGTCGTATCTTCACCGATCACAAGAGTTTGAAGTACATATTTACTCAAAAAGAGTTGAATATGAGGAAAAGAAGATGGTTGGAATTGGTGAACGATTATGATTTTGAGTTATTGTATCATGAAGGGAAGGCTAATGTGGTTGCAGATGCTCTTAGTAGGAAAGCTTCTCATGCTTTGAATGCTTTGCATGTATTACCTGTTGATCTTTGTGCCGAGTTTCGAAGATTGAGTTTGGAGTTTGTAGAGCGTGGATTTGTTCATGTTGGTGCTATGATTGCAGAGCCTGTGTTTCTCCGTGAAATCCGCGAAAGTCAAGTTGATGATCTTACCTACAAATCTATCCAAGCCAAGATTCTTGAAGGTAAGGGTAAAGATTTCAAGTTTGATAGTGAAGGTGTTCTTCGTTTCCATGGTCGATTATTTGTCCCTAATGCTCTTAATTTGAGGAAGCGAGTTCTTGATGAAGCTCATCTTTCCCCTTATTCTATTCACCCCGGTGGTGATAAGATGTACAAAGATTTGAAGTTACAGTTTTGGTGGCCGAACTTGAAGGGTGATGTTGTTTCTTATGTTGGAAGATGTTTGACTTGCCAACAAGTGAAGATTGAACACATGAGGCCCGGTGGATTGCTACAACCATTGGATATACCGCTATGGAAGTGGGAATCTATTTCGATGGATTTTGTTATGGCTCTGCCGAAGACCGTTGGAGGTAAAGATGCCGTTTGGGTTGTAGTTGATCGATTGACCAAGTGTGCTAGATTTATTCCGATCAAAGAAACTTGGAATTTGGATCGCTTAGCAAAAGCCTATGTGGATGAAATTGTAAGATACCATGGTGTTCCTTTGGAGATTATATCCGACCGAGATCCGAGATTCTGTTCGAGATTTTGGAAAGCTTTGCAAGAAGCCATGGGTATTAAGTTGTTGATGAAAAGTACTACTTCTGTACTTTCTCTCTCTGCTTTTTCAATCCGCTAAACGATGGTCAGACTGAGAGGACTATTCAGACTTTAGAAGATTTGCTTAGGGCTTGTGCTCTTGACTTCCAGTCTAGTTGGGAAAAGAGTTTACCGTTGGTGGAGTTTTCTTACAACAATATCTATCATGCATCTATTAAGATGGCTCCATATGAAGCTCTTTATGGAAGGAAATGTCGGAGTCCTATATGTTGGAATCAATTGAGTGACAATCGTTATTTAGGCCCCGATGTTCTTGTTGAAACCATTGATAATGTGAAGGTCATTCGTGATAGAATGAAAGCCGCTCAAGACCGTCAAAAGTCTTATGCCGATATCCGAAGAAGGCCGTTAGAATTTGAAGTTGGTGATAAAGTATTCTTGAAGGTGTCTCCTATGAAGGGTGTTAAAAGGTTTGGTGTTAAGGGTAAATTAAGCCCGAAATACATTGGACCCTTTGATATTGTGGAAAGGATTGGTGCCGTTGCTTATAAGTTGGAATTGGCGCCGAATTTGGCTAAGGTTCATGATGTTTTTCATGTTTCTCAATTGAGAAAGTATGTTAGTGATCCAAGCCATGTATTTCAAAAGGAATTGCCCGAGCTTGAACCGAATCTATCCTTTGAAGAGAAGCCGATCCGTATCCTAGATCGTAAGGATAGAAAGTTGAGAAGTAAAGTAGTTCCGTTGGTGAAAATATGGTGGAGAAGTGCTAATATCGAAGAAGAGACTTGGGAAACCGAAGCTTCTATGCGTAGTAAATATCCGAGTCTTTTCGAGTAAGGTAAATTTTTATTTTCCTCAAGTTTCGAGGACGAAACTTTTTTAAAAGGTGGGGTGATTGTAACACCCGGAAATGTACCCTATTTTTCTAGTAGAAATATTTTACGAAATCTTTTCAGTAATTTTTAAGTTATAAATTATAATTTTAAGTTCCGAGTCAAATTTAGAATTTCCGAGTTCGTATTTGGAAATTCTGCGAGATTTCATGAAAATCCCGTCTTCAGTCTAGTTTGACTTTTCTTGACTTTGAAAATCGCCTTTGACTTTTTCTCTCATAACTCACACAACTCATTCCTTAACCTAATTCTTCATTAAACACAAATCAAACACACAAACCCCTTTCTTCTCCATTAAGAAAGCTCATCTTTTTCCCTCTTTGATTTCAAGCTTAGAATTGGCGTAGTTTCTTCGTTACTCGATAGAATTTACGTAAGTTTATCTTATTCTTCCTCCTGTACCTTCCTCTATCCGTATTGATAATAAAATTATCGTCTTTCTCGCTTTTTAAGCATTCCGTCTTTCTCAAGATGAACTTTATTCATCTTTTTGCGATCTAATTGTAGGTGGCGACCTCCAAGATCCCGACAAAGACTATTTTCTTATAGAATAGGAGCTTGACGATCATTAGAGACGCTAAAAGGTAACGGTGAAGGGTTACTCGGTATTACTTACGTGTTTTACATGTTTATATGCTAGAAAATCGTATTAGAATACGATTAGGAAGATTAGAATCCATGTTATGATTAATGAATGATGTTATATGATGAATATTGATGATATATGTTGATTGTTGATGATTATTGGAAGTATAATTGAGTTTTGAAATGAATTGGTTAAGCTTTGGAAGCTCTCGGGTGAAGAAGTGCTCCCAGCCGGTCGACCGGCCGCCGGTCTGACCACCGGCTGGGAACACATCAGAAACTTCTTTGGAAATTTGGGTTTTGCATGATATGGTGCTCCAGGCCGGCCCACCGGCCGCCGGTCCCTCCACCGGCCTGGAACACATCCGTATTGAAGTTTTGATTTTGGTGTGATTGGCTGTGCCGGTCGACCGGCCGCCGGTCGACTGACCGGCCCAGACCTCTTTTCTCTGTTTTTGAGTTTTTGCCTGTGTTCTGAGCCGGCCCACCGGCTGCCGGTCTCCAGCCCGGCCTGGAACACGGCTGTATATTTTTCCTACGATTTCTAAAACTCGTAATTTAGAATAGTTCGCATGATCGGTTTATCATATGATTTTACGTAATGTCTTATAATATTCATGTTTTGAATATTTGATATCTCTTTCGCATGTATCACATGTTTTGTGACGGTTTTTGCTATGTCCCACTTTGAGTCGGTTTTCATATATGTTCCGGTTTGAGCACGGTTTTGTCTCGTGCTTTGTATTCTCATTCCCTTGGCTACCTTTCCGTTCGTAAGGCTGGAATGTCGGAACGGAGAGGTATCCTACTGCTTAAATGCATGTGTTAGTGGGCATATGACGACGTTGTTGGGAGTTGAACGCTATGCGTTGATCGACCCGGCCGTCAAATGTTGTATACTTGCGAGGGGGTGTTATTTGCATGTAGCGTACCGCATGTTATGAGGCTTGAGCTCGTTTTCCGCCTCTTTCGTGAATTGATCTACCGAATTTGGGGTACTCGGCGTCTAGTGTAAGACCGAGTCTTGGGTGCGAAACGTTGTATCGCACGTCGAATCGGAAAACGTTATATTCCGAGATCCTGGCCAGGTTTAGACTAGTACCGTATTATTATCGTCGTGCTACCAGGAGGAAATGTGTCTACATAGGCGAAATGTAAGCATCGCGTATGAGTTCAGGGAAATGTGATCCCGTGGATGCCTATTAATCATACTTGCCTTGTACACGATGCTAGTGCGTTTCATTTACCGTGAGATTGTCGTCTTGTGTCGTCTTTGAATGCGTGATTTCGTGATATTGTTCATGGTCATTGCATGATTGGACACCGTCATTGTCTTGGTTCGTGAATGGATGATAATATGTTGGATTTGTGTAATCATCGCATGACTTGACTGGTTTGTCTGTCGAGTCTCACTCTTATCAATCTTATACCGCTAACGGTGAGATGCAAGCCCTAGTGAGCGTATTCGATTGCCTAAGAGTGTCTTTCCCGAGTCTTGGAATAACATGATGGTTACGGATTGGATTTCTATATGATCTTATCTTTATATCTCGGATTGCCTATCTGTTCTTATCGCAACTCACATGTATATATATTTATGCATGCTTTACTTTCGTATTTCCTTATATGTACGTTTGATGTGATATGGCTGGGAGAACCCGGAGTTACTCCCCACTGACTGTGGCATTCATGTTTTTCATGGATGAACAGGTTGCTTGCTATGGACGACTTTTTGGATCTGATATTTTGGGGTTCGGGTGTGAGCTAGCGGGCGTTGTCCCTGGAAGTTCACCTCTAGACGATAGTAGCTAGTTTTGGATAAACACTTGTTCTTTGCTAACATTTGAAGAGACCCCGTCTCTTTGTTGTATATTCCGTTTTTAGTTTGTAACATTTTGACACACCTCGTGTTATATATATCTTGCATGTTTAAAGGTTTTTAAAATACCGTATTTCCGCATATTATTCACATGCTTGTTTGATTTATTATTCCGCATTCGCGAGGGTTGTCACACCCCACCTTTTAAAAAGTTTCGTCCTCGAAACTTGAGAGTAGAAAACAAAAGTATTAAGGACAAGAATCGGTTTTCAAAATTAATACGAAAACTCTTATAAGGGAAACATCTATGAAACGAGGTTCATCTCGAAAATGGTTTAAAGAAATTTTTCATAAGTGCGAAACTTACTTACGGATCTCAAGAGTGCCCGTCGAGAACGAGAACTCAAATTATCCAAATCAAATTAAAGTCGAAATAGTGAAATCGAAAATCAAAACAAGCGTTAGTAAGTGCAGAACTAGTCACCAGACGTCTCCAATAACAAGTCCAAACATCCAACCAAACGCAAAATCCAAGTATAAAAGTAAAAGAAATCTATTTTCTCCAAAAAGAGGGTACAAAATCCATCTGTAGACTTCTTTGAAAAGTTAAATTAGAAATACAATATGGAAATTTGAAAGTTTCATCAAAGATAAAATAAATTAACAGGACATTACACGTACATAGAGCGACTCGCACAATTAACACACAATTCACAGTAACAAATTATATACAAAACACGCTAAAACGAAACAAATCGAACTCTTTGGGATAGGAAGATCAAGATAAAGTCGGCAGGAAGATCTACAAGAATTCGACATCACTAACTCTACTAATAAACCAAATGATTTATTGATAGTAAGTTATAGTATGTCAAGCTAAAACCTTAGCTATATATGTGCGAGGTTATTGATAGTCCTAGACCTCTAATTAGACTCCTCTAATTAGTTCATTAAATTACATTAACTTAATGATTTAGGATCTATTTATCATGCATGCAAATATAAAAGCATAAAAGAAAAGATAAGACAAAAATATCCTTACATTCGAAATTTTTGGTTCAATATGGGCACAATAAGAAATCCTTCTTATTGTTCTTGAGTATGAAATTAATGGATGATCCTCCATAAAACAACCTCCAAATTAGAAGGTCTCTTTCTTGTTGCACCCAAGATTAAACCCAAATAATCTTACCTTATTATTAACTAGGTAATAAGTAAGACAAATACTACTAATATTATTGTATTACTACACTAGTAATATGATATGAATATTAGCATGTATGTGAGAGTTTAGAGAGAAGTTGAGGATTTTAGAGACATATCTAAAACAAGTGGAAAAATGAGCAAATGAATTGAACAACCAAAATGCCCTTATGTAGGCACATGGCCAGTTAAGTAGCTCAAAAATAAGCCAATATTTTTCTTATTTTAATCACAGGCAAAGTGATAGAGTGTAGGACATAAAAATGATCATGTTCATGTCATAACATGTCATAATCAATTTGTTGTAGTGTGTTAAAAGAAATGAACAAACATTATTGCTTACACTACATGGAATCCGGCCTCCACTAGAGTACTATGGTCCATTTTGATTTTTCATATTTGTCCCACAAATACTTATGATCATATGTTTAATTATCGTATATAATTAAGTGTTAATTTGATCATATAACAATTATATGACATAAATTAATAAACAATATGTACTTAACTTTTAAGTGATATTTTACCATTATATCAATATATAATGGATCCCACAATGCCCAGTTAATTTATTTTACAACTCCTTGTAAATATAATTAACTAATTACCTCTACCTCAAAATATATGGATTACCTCAACTAATTTAATGAATTAACTATTAATCACTAAATTAAATCTTATTTAATCGTATTAAAATAAGACGTAAAATTTATTCAGTCAGTTATCGTATAAATGACTAATAAACTTAAGTGGAATGAGCTCCTAACTCAATTTCCAATAAATAACTCTCGTACATATCAAATTTATGTAAAGCCCTAATTAAACTGTATCGTATACAAATAATTAGTATTCTATTTGGGTCTCATCCTATAGGTGTGACTTGATAAGTGAATATTTGTATGATTTTAATCCCCAATTTAGCTCGGTTTTGTATGTCATTTGTGCTTTGTTAAGCCATTTTATGAGCTAATATCGTCTTCTAGGCGAATTCCTATGTTCTAACCTGTTTTGTAGGGAAAGTGGCGTTTCTACGCCCTTTTTCTATATTCCCTAGCATTTGCCTAGAACCCGACGATTTGAAGAAGCAAGCTTGACCAAGTCAAAGGCATTTCAAGAAGGTTCACTGATTCAAAAGAAAGAAGAAGCAAAGACGATTTCGCAGTTGCAGAAGATCGATCAGTTAGGCGAAGAAATCATCACTTTACATCAAACACTATCAACAAACCCGACTCAAGAGGTCAAGGGGGAAAATGAAAGTCAAGTCATATGCAAGGGGAGATGAAACGAAATTCAATTGACCAAGAACACAACTTACTCGATTGGGTAAGTGGTGTACCCGATCGGGTATCTCTGCTGATCCGAGCTTTTGCTTCGACTTCCTCCTTTTTGTCCTATGTGATGAATGCATGAACCCTTTTCCATGAAACCCTACTGCTATAAAAGGATGCCTCAGCCACCACATATCAACAAGCACCTCTTCACACTTTACACTTCTCTTCTTACACTTCTCTTTAGATTAGAAACCCTAGATTAGGAGGAGAGAAACCTAACCTCTCTTCTCTTGTCTAGATCATTTTCTTCCTCCTTTTTGTCCTTAGTTTCTTAGTTTATTTCTGTCTTTTCTACATCAAATCCTTAGCCTATATCAATAAGAATTTCATATTTGTAATCTACTTTATGTGTTCAAGCGTTGTAATTCGTGGATCGACAATTCTATGCAAGGAGTTTCTATTATGGTTATTTGTAATTCATCATTATCGTTATTGATCGTCATCTAGGTATTCCTATTTCACCTTTTGTTTAAAGTCTTTATGTTTCCTATTTGATTGTTATTTCCTTTACATGTTATTGTAGATTCAATTTCAATATCGTTGTAATCGTTCTACTTCATTAGATTGTCAATATAGCGTCGTTATTATCGCCATATAAAGAGTCTTAAAATATTGTCAAAACCAAATAAATATGTCTATCCTCGTTTTCATTATTAACATCATCTTAGATATAAACATCACCATGAGTGAGTAGTCGTTTTTCTAGGGTGTAGGGTAGCCACGTAGGTTGATTAAAAGATGATAATTGGATAAAAGAAGTTATGCTTTTAAAACATTGTGTCTATGCATGTTTGGACTATAACGATAGTTAACGATTCCTGATCAAAATCATTGACTAGAATGGAATTCTTTTCCAAGGTAGAAATACGTGAATTGAATAGACAAAGCATGACATGGTAAATTAAGACCTAGTAAATTGCCTAAAAGCCTGCTAGACCATCTGATCTATGATTGTAATGAACACATCATTCTTACGAACTCACAATGAATTATCAGCATGTTCTAAATCCAATTTCATCAATATGTTAATCTACATGTGTGAACCTCCTACCCTAGATTCTTTTTATCATTGTTAATTCATCATCTGCTTTATTGTTTTCGTTTTGGTTTGCTTTTATCTTGTTTTCATTTATGCATTTTATTAGTTTAGAAATTAAAACCCCATAACCTAGATATTCGTTAGATAAGACCCAATTACAAGATATCTCACATTCTATAGGAAACACCATCTCCCTGAGGATCGACCCCTACTTCCCTACTTCCCTAATTACATTAATTTGTTATTAGCCTAGTCTAGGTAATTATCTTTGACCAGGGCTTGCGACAGGCCCGATCAAATTTTGGCGCCGTTGCCGGGGCACACGGTTTAGTTTTCCTTTTTCTTGTGATTTTTATTGCAATTAGTTTCATCTAGTCTTTAGGAACCCAAATTTCTTCAAACCTCTCTTGATTTTTCATCTTAGCTTTTCAATCTTTTGCCCAGATCTTCTAGACTAGGGACTCCTATCTCGTTAGACCCTGATCTAGAAAGGACTCTGCGTAGGAGACGAAAGGTATTCAACGAAATCTCAAAAACTTCTGATACTTCAAGTTTAGACCGTATTCGTGAAAATTATTCGGATATTTTTTCTAATCTTGAAAAAGAAGAAGATCCATTCTCATCTCTATTCTCAAAAACCAATCAAACTTCAAACAACACCATCTTCATCTTCACAAAAGAAAATGGTTCGACTTTCAGACCATTCTAAACCAACTGCAGATACACTTCCAAGGGGTATTGCTACACCCCAAATCATAGCCCAAAACTTTGAAATCAAACCTGCCTTCATCAGTTTAATAGAAAGAAGTCAATTTGGTGGCAATGCCACAGAAGATCCCAACCTTCATATTCAAAACTTCTATGACTATTGCTTCACAATTAGACAAACTGGAGTATCCCAAGAGCTGATTAGATAAATGCTCTTTCCCTTCTCTTTAACAGGAAAGGCTAAACTTTGGATCAATAGCCTTGACCGAGTTGCCTTAGGAATAGCCGACTGGGATAGTCTAGCTCTTGCTTTCTATCAAAAGTACTTCCCACCAGAACGAACCGCACTCTTAAAGAGTCAAATCACTGGATTCCGTCAGAGAGGAGATGAAAGCCTTTATGAGGCTTGGGAAAGGTACAAAGAATTGCAAAGAGAATGCCCTCATCATGGGCTTGATTCATGGTTCTTAGCTATCACCTTCTACAACGGTTGTTGAGGCGAATCGCGCGCGTCGTATCCTCGACTCCGCTAACAATAGTCGTTTCGATCAGATCAATGTAGAAATAGCTAGTGCAACTATCAAGTCAATGGCAATTCACGACTCTCAGTATAGCAACTCACGTGCTATGCCGCTCAAAACCAAGCAGGAAGATTCAAGCAAAGTAGCACTCCTAAAAGCCCAATTAGCCCTTCTGCAGCAACAAGTAGGAAGCTCTTCCCAATCCAAGCAACATGTTAACGTCACTAACCACGTAGTAGTATGTGAGACATGTGGGGTTGGAGGAACACTTTTCAAGAATGTAGGAGTTCGTTAGAGCAAGTCAATGCCTACCAAGCATACAGGCAGGGCAACGCTTTCTCAAACTTCTATAATGAGAACACAAAGAACCATCCTTTTTTGTCCTACAAAAGAACCAACATTCAGAATCCCCACCATCAGATTCAACAACCATTCATACCACATCAACAAAAGCCCTATAATCCACCTGGTTTTCAAAACCAGAGACCTCCATTTCAACCTAACTTCAATCAACCTTACCAACACAAACACCAACCTCAACACCAACCACCCCAAAATCAAAACCAACCCAATGACTCTAGCCTGAGCAAAATTGAATCCATGCTTCTCCAAGTTGTTCAAAAACAAGATTCAATGTTTGCTCAACTTCAAAAGAGTGATCAAGCTCAAAATGCTGCCATCAAGATGCTTGAAACTCAAAATGGCTCAATTGGCTGCCTCTAATACTTAAAGGAAATAAGGCCAACTCCCACCTCATGGTGAGCAACCGAGGGACACCGCTAATGCTATCACCCTTAGGAGTGGTACCACTTATAAGGAACCTCAGTAACCCAAGGAAACAATAGTTGAGCCAACACCAGTAGAGAGCCAAAAAGATTCCCAACCATCCACCGCTAAGGAAGCGGAAAACAAAAAAAGAAGGATGAACCTTTGAAGGAACCCATCAAAATCCAAGTTCCATTTCCCCAACGCTTGAGGAGAAATCATAAGGAAACCCAGTTTAGCAAATTCATGGAACTAGTCAAAAACCTCCAAGTAACAGTTCCCTTCACTGAGTTAATCACTCAAATCCCTTCTTACACAAAATTCATGAAGGATATCTTAACTAAGAAGAGGACTTTAGATGATGTTGAAATCATAGCATTCGCAGCTGAGTGCAGTGCTTTGTTGCAAAATAAGTCCCCTCCTAAGTTAAAGGATCCCGGTAGTTTCTCTATACCTTGTACTATAGGCACCTACACAATCGATAAAGCTCTATGCGATCTAGGTGCCAGTGTAAGCGTCATGCCCTATTCCATATGTGAAAAATTGAATATAGGAATTCTCAAATGCACCAGTATCACTCTGCAAATGGCAGACTGTTCTTTAAAACAACCTATGGGAGTTTTAGAAGATGTGCTTGTCAAAGTAGGAAGGTTTTTCATTCCCGTCGATTTTATCGTGCTAGATATGGCTGAAGATTCTCAAATCCCTATCATTTTGGGAAGGCCATTTTTGCACACTGCCGGAGCAGTAATCGATGTTAAGAATGGAATACTGACACTAGAAGTAGGTGATGATAAAGTCACCTATAACTTGAAAAGTGCAATGAAAAGCCCCATGTTAGAGGAGTCTTGCTGTTTTATTGATATTGTCGACTCTAGTGTTGATGAATCTCTGTATCCATCAATAATCGAGGATCCTTTAGAAGGAATCTTGTTGTTAAAGGATATCTCTGAGAATGACAATTTCGAGATCAGTGAGCTGGAAAAGGATCTGACCGGAAAAGAGATATCGTCAAAAGAAATCAAAGAGTTTATAAGCCTGATTGATACTCCTGCCAAGGCAGAAGTACAAAAACCTGAACTAAAACCTCTTCCCTCGAATCTAAAATGTGTTGTTTTAGATGAATCTGAGTATTGCTCAGTCATAGTGAGTGCTCTCGTAGATGAAAATCAGTTAACCTCACTATTGACTGTCTTGAAGAAGCATAGAAAGGCAATAGGTTACAAACTCGAAGATTTAACAGGCATAAGCCCAGACTTCTGCATGCATAGAATCAATTTAGAAGAAGGCCAAAAGCCTTGTGTTCAAGGTCAATGTCGTCTGAATCCCAACAAGCAGGAAGTAGTTAAAACTGAAGTTATGAAATTGCTAGATGCTGGCTTAATCTATGCAATCTCTGACTCTAAATGGGTTGGCCCCGTTCAAGCTGTTCCCAAGAAAGAAGGAACAACAGTAGTAAAAAATGAGAAGAATGAGCTCATCCCCACAAGGACTGTGACGGGATGGCGTATGTGTATTGACTACAGAAAGCTGAATCAATCAACTAGGAAAGATCACTATCCTCTACCCTTCATTGACCAAATGCTACAGAGGTTAGCTTGTCACAAGTATTTCTGTTACCTAGATGGTTACGCAGGATTTTTCCAAATCCCTATCCACCCTGAGGACCACGAGAAAACCACCTTCACCTGTCCCTATGGTACTTTTGCTTATCGCAGAATGCCATTTGGCTTGTGTAATGCACCTGCCACTTTCCAGCGTTGCATGACCAGTATCTTCTCAGATTTTGTTGAATCTATCAGGGAAGTATTTATGGACGACTTTAGCGTCTATGACATTTCCTTCGATAATTGTTTGATAAATCTATCCAGAGTTCTAAAACGCTGTGAAGAAGTCGACCTTGTTCTCAACTGGGAAAAGTGTCACTTCATGGTGAACGAAGGTGTAGTTTTAGGTCACATCGTTTCAGAAAGAGGTATAGAAGTGGATCGAGCTAAGATCCAAGTTATTGAACAGCTGCCACCCCCTACTAATATAAAAGGAATCAGGAGTTTCCTTGGCCATGCCGGTTTCTACCGACGATTTATAAAAGATTTTTCAAAGATAGCCAAGCCCCTGACTGAGCTCCTTTTCAAGGATGCACCTTTCAATTTCACAGAGGAATTGTGACACCCTCAAATTTGCGGAAAGAAAAAAAAAATAATTTAAATACATAAAAGATACGAATACATAACGAAGGTGTCATAAATAAAAAGGGTCATTACAAAACGGAAATAATATTATACAAAAGAAATATACAAGACGGGAGACATATCTCCCGTATAAATACGAAAATAAAAAGAGTGTATAATAATATACAATCTAAGAACCGACTATAGGTCCAAGGTAAATACTTCGCTCGCTAGCTCGTCAATGTACCCCAAATATGCATCACCACCTGTTCGACCGCATTAAATATAAACACGGAAGCCACAGTCAGTGGGGAGTAACTCCGAGTTCTCCCAGCCACGAAATGTCGAGTTTAATTAAACATGAATAACATAAAAGCAATGTATATGGAAAATACAAAACTTAACATATAAGATATGCTTTTCATGTTATGAAACAAATAACTAACATATAACCTAGCATATGAAAGCTATCATGTGAATCCGATAATAAACTATAACCCGAGGTAGGGAAGCTGGTATGCTGGCTCAGAGGTTACCATGTAACATGGCCCTGATACACTCAAACCCTAATCAACACGTAATCATGTGAATCAGTTAACAATCGGTAATCCAAACTCTATCAATCTTAGCCGGCTTGCATCTCACCTTCTAAAACTCATATAATCATACAAACATGAAAGACCAATACGTCTACAAACAGGCATAAGTTCTTAGCACGGCCGATAGTCGACTTCTGTAACTCGAGGCTATACCACAAGGTAGGAAAACATCCTAGTCCTAGACTGATCAGACCTAGCGACAACAGCTATTCCATTCCCCGTCCCATGACATAACCGTCTATGAGAAACTCTACTAGGCGACCCCCTAAGCAGAGATGGCTAGTACTTAAGCAAGCTTCGTTCCCAAAGTGGATAAGGCAGCCATGCCCCGACTTGGATATAAACCCACCAAGCCGAGACACAAAAGCTATCAAGCGACAAACTCCGTATGCTCGTTAAAGATAGTATGGCCTATCAATGTCATGGTCCAAGATACTCATTTAGAATAAGAATGGTCAAGACGCCATATACTCATAATTCTCTATTGGTACTTAGTCAACACGACATATATCATACAATTAAACAGTCACGGG
>JAIUZE010010334.1:0-14279 GCA_022085475.1 Heliosperma pusillum
GTACATGAGAATCTCTACTAGGAGACCCCCTAAGCAGAGTTGGCTAGTACTTAAGATGGCTCCATTCCCAAAGTGGAAGCAATTAGGCAGCCATGCCCCGGCTTGGTATCAAAATCCCAGGCCAGTGACACAAAAGCTATCAAGCAGTGAACATATACTCGTTAAAGATAGTAAGGCCTATCAATGTCATGGTCCAAGGTACTCATCTAGAATTAGAATGGTCAAGACGCCATATAATCATAATTCTCTATGGGTACTTAGTCAACCCGACACCAACCATATAATCAAACAATCACGGAAACAATTTCCTAACATGTGACTAATTGCATAGAAATCATAATCAAATAACATATCGCCTCATATCTACTAAGGCTAATTCATTCATTAAATAAAACCATACTTGAAGACAAATCCCCGACCCGAGTCCCGCGACGGGTCATCAGTCAAAACGGGGCTGACTAGATCTTAGTTTGACCAAACCCGTTTGGTCAAACCGGCTAGAAACAGAGTCTTTACCAATTAGACTTGAACATAAAATCATCATATTCATCTCATGCTATTTTATTCCAACTTCTAACATTTGAATTATTAAAATCATACGAAAACCCGCTTGACTTAAAGGATATCAAATTAAACTACAATCTCGTATTATATTTCTAACATGTGAGAAATAATAATATTATGAAAACTTTTTAATTAAATAATTTACTTATTAAAATTTCCCACTTGCTAAATATTACAAAACACGATAAAATAACAATAGACTCAAAACCGTCACAAGTCCAAAGGGGACCCACGGCTGTTTGGGGCCGTGACAAAAACCGGCCTAGTTTGGCTATTTTGGTAGACTTTTCTAAAACCGAATCTTCATATTTTCCCGCATGCTTAACATATTTAAAACCCGTCAAAACAACAACAAAACAATCAAGTATCGACACAAAACCCAAGGACCAACCACGGACCAATCCAGACCGGGTCTGAACCGGCCTGAACTGGGCTGAACCGGCCTGGTTTGGGTCGGTTTTCCAGCCACCCTAAACAGCCCCATACACGACCAAAAATCAACCACCACTCTAAATTATTTCTAACATGTTTTAATTAACAAACATCCATTTTAACAACCAATTCAACCATCATTCATACTAAAATTATAATTATGAACTAATCATCTAAATTTGTCAAGAACACTAAACATGTTAAAAATTCATACAACATAAAAATCATAACCTCTTATCATGTTACTACTAAAAACCGTAAATAACAATAACATGAACAAAAACAAAAGTATGTAACATTAATTCGTCGAGTAACTCGGAATTGTTACCTTAGCTAGCACAAAATCAAGTAGCACCAAAAAAATAAGAAGTATAAACCCGTCTACTAGTCTTCTCCTAAAATATACGAGTCACCAAACTCGTCTTCAAAATCTTCTCCTATAAGAAATAACAAGAATAACATTATTAGAATTAAAACTTGAATTTCAACAATTAAAGTGTTGAAAACGATTTTGTCGGAATTGGAAATAAAACGTACGTGGAGATGAAGAGCGAAGAGGAGACTCTAGAAATATAAGTTAGGACGGATTTGAACAAGTAACGACGGTTTTGTGACGATTTTGCTCAAGAACGATGAAGAACGATGAAGAACGATGAAGAACACCAAGAACGATTAAAGAAAGTATTAAAAAGGTATTAAGTTGATTTAGTGTAAAATGAAAAGATAATTAGTGAGTAATGGGGAGTGTGTGTGCCGTGTAAATATAGAGAAAAATGGAGTCGGGTTTTGAAATTGTTGTTACGGAATTGACTCGGGGTTTATAATTATATTAAGGTAATTAATTAGATATCATTAGATTTAATGATAGATTAATCAAATATCTAGATATTAATTAGATATTATGTTATTGTAATCAAAAGAAAGGAAAATATCTAGTCCTAAGAGAGGAGGAGGAGCCGTGTGGTAGGAGAAGAAACCGGGTCTGATTTTGAGCGATTTGCGTAATTTAAACTGACGGATCGATAAAGTTACAAATATCTTAGATATTCGTATTAGTTTAATCGAAAGAATTAAAAGATCTAAAGTGAGTGGAAAAAGATGACATGGGGCGTGTGACTCATGCTAAAGTCGGGTTTCGGGTTTGTTTCGGGATTTAAGTTGACTCGGGAATAGTTAAATGACGTTCGGGGTTAAACCGTAAAATCTTCTCTTTAATTCCGAATAAATTCAAAATAATTATATTAAATTATCATAAATTCAAATAAATCTTAATAAATTAAAATAAATTAAATTTATTATTTTTCAAATATAATTTCCGTCTTTCAAATTACGGGTTGTTACAGTTATTCTATGACGTTGGAAAAGTTGGAAGACTTTTCATCATTATAAGGGTAGTCGGTGACTGGTTGTAAGCTCTCTTGTTGTTGATGATGATGATAGTGAAAGTAGTTGGATCCTAGATGAGGATGTGACACTCAGCAGACTAATAACATGTGGGCTGTGGGACTAAGATACTTTTAATTATTAATTTAGTATCATCTTCCTCTTTCTTTGACAGTTGGAAAGCATTCCTGTCATGGTCCAAGGAGTGCCATCTGCGTTTGCGGCTCTTCAATTGGAGGCAAGCGCTCAGTTTAGAAAGCTCTTATCTATCGGTATATTTGAACACACAACTCTTCTGACTCGCTTTTGTGACTTTCAAGTACTCATATTTATGACAGTTGATTGATTTTGTGCTTAGAACGCTGTCCTTCGATTGACGAGGTTATTAAAGCTGGTGTCGTCCCAAGGTTCGTAGAATTCTTGGACAGACAAGATCTACCACAGCTTCAGGTATGCGCTTCTTGCCAAGTCAGTAATTTGATTATGTCGCAATTTAGATTTGTTACTTGTTAGCAGATATTTCATTTCATGGTACTATGCAGTTTGATGTTGCGTGGGCGCTGACCAATGTATCATCTGGGACTTGTGGTTTTTGGGATGCGAGATTAAAGTTGTTTAAAGACATACGAAGTAGGTGCACTATACCTGATAAGATGAGGGATAGCGTTGATAGGGAGAAAAGGCAGGGAGAGGGGGAGATGGTATGATGGGTTAAGGTCGGGATGAGTTTGGTGATTTCATAGTGGCCTGATGACGGTCAATGGGGCGAGGTCGAGTGTTGGGGATAGGTTTTGGGAATTAGGTGGAAAGGGTTGGGGTGAGGGCTAGGAGGTAAAACTAGGAACTCATAATACATGGTCAATGACAAAAATTGCAATATTTTTCTGAATTAAGTTAAAACCTTTCTAAACGACTCTGCTTGGCTTGTTTTGCCCTCAATGGAAGATAGGGAAAATGTTGAGAATGCTGAAGGGAAGGATGGGAGAGTGGGATATTGACTTTTGGGACCTCCATTCTGTAGGGGTGTGTGGCTTTCTTGGAAGTTGTTTGTCTCTTAAAAAAGATGTATGCAAAAGGGATACATTTTTGAGTGGCGATTATCTTAAAGATGTTAGAAGACAACAGTAAAATAAGTCAACAGGCCGATGAATGAAACGGTCGACATTATCTAACGTAATTCAATAGGTGACATAATGCACCCATCCAAAGATTAGTTTGGAGAACTAATCCACTTAACAAGTATTACACTACGGTCATTCAACAGCCCAGTTCGAAATTTGACCATGAGTAAATTAGATGACTAAATTAGGCGTACAAACAACTTAATTAGACGTAAGTCTTGTAGTCGCGGTACAGTGCGAGTATATATAAGTTGACCTGATTTTCGACTCAGACCAGCTGTATGACCAGTTGTAGGCAACCAGGAAATAACTTTAAAACAAAAAAACAACTAACCCCAAATTAGGTAACCAGACGAACAAAAACAAGCATAATAAAAAACCCCACGAAATAGCAGTTCGAGATTTCAATATTCTGTCAGGATAATCATCGTAAAATAAATCACAGATCTATACAAAATTAGAATGGGTCACCAGAAACTCTGTAACATTTGTAAACCTTTAGTTTATCAAATATCATAATATTTGGAAGTTGGTAACTTTGTTTGTGCTTTGGGAGAAAATAAAAGTTAAATTTGACACCGTTTGACCATCAAAGTCAAATTAGGACAATGTAAATGGGATGAGATAGTATGTAATTGTAACTTGGTCTCTATTCAAGTCCAACTCTCAACCGTCTTATTAACTGTCTAACTCTGATAAATATCTTGCGCGGATTCTGCTGCTCTTTGATTGCGTAGGTTTTTGACAGTGTCATCGCCAGTAATTCTTTCTAATATAAAAGTTGATTGCTTGGACCATGTGGAATCACTAACGGTGAGTTGCACTTATGGAGAGTTTTGATAGTTATTCATTGACATTGAAGGATATGATGTTACAGGATTATATACTTGATCTTACAAGAAAAGCACATTTTTAATATGGATATGTCATATGTGTCCTGGCCTAACGTTTGTATTGTTACCATCTTTGAGTATGCTACATTTTGTCTTTCGATGGTCTATTAATTGGTATAACTAGAAAAATCCATTCTTCTTGTGCAATCTTTGTTTTGAGGTATTTGGATATAAGATGAATGGCTTGATGGTTATTTGAGGAAGTTAATGAAAAGCATCAAAGAATATGCACATGTTAGTTTAAGGTGTCGTACAAGGTTCTGGTAGTGAAAGTGAGGTTTTCTTAGTTACACCCTTCTCACGATGCTAAAACCATTACTAGGTCTGAACTTGCACACACAACCTTTTAGTATAACGCCAACACTTGATAGTTATATGTCATGACTCATGACCAATAGTCCATGGGTTTTGAGAACCTAATGGATTTAGGCAAGTTTTTATTCAGGTTGGGAAAGATGGGAAGTGTTGAGAGAGCGGAAAGAAGGGAGAGAAAGACTTTGTTATTGTTTTTGTTAAGAATGACGGTGAGGGAGAGGGAGAAGGGGAGAGGGATGGAGAGGGTCTCTCTGCTTTGGTTTTGGTGTTGTTCAGATTGGGAGAGAAGGAAGGGAAGAGCGTTGAGAGGGCGAAAAGGGAGGGAGATAGAAGGCATGAGGGTGGGATGGATCTGGACATGTCAGGCTAGGGTGAATTTGGTAGTGTCATGGTGGCCTGGTGGGTGGTGGATAAGGTTAGGTTTGGTGTTGAATAGGTTGGGATAAGTGTTGGGAATTAGGTGGAGAGAGTGGGGATAGAGGCAGGAGGTGAAACTGGGAATTCACTGTAAATTATCGATGACAAAAGTTGTAGTGTAAGCTTGGCTTTGGGATATTCCCTTTATTGGTCTTTATTATTTTAATGCTATACATTCTGGAAAAATGTAGATTGAATGGATCAATTTTTTTGAGCTAAACTGTGCCAGTATGATTTGCCTGTTTCGGCTTTCCAACGTAAGTTTTAATTCTGTTTTTCGCTGGCCTATGTAAGCTTAACATTCCTGTTATTTATTGTAAAGGGAGTGTCACAAGGACATGAGCATAGAAGACCCATTTTCATATCCTAAAGAGTAGTGGATATTGCTTAAGATGGTCTAAAGTTGCTGGTTTCAATGGAAAGAGTGGGATTGGCGGGATGAGGGAGGGAGGATGGGGGAGTGGAATGGGAAGGAGAAGGTGAAGGGGCTATGAGGAAGGGAAATTAGGAGAATGTACACAGAGGTGCATGTGAGGAGAAAAGAAAGGGGAAGAAGTAGGAAAAGGAAAGTATGAGAAGATGACAATGTGAGAGCCCCATTGACCTCTACATGATTCAAAGGAAGTTTTTCATAATTTTTCTTAAAAATTGTGATTTAAGCATTTTTAAACGTAAAAGAGTTAGGCTATATAATTCAATTGTTTTTAGAACCAATTTTTAGAGAGCCACTGGCGTAGGGGGATGGGAATGATAAGGTTCAAGTCATCTTTTTAACAGATCATCTCAAGTGATTATTCAACTTGCAACTATCGTAGTTCAGTGAAGAAGGGATAGATGGCCGGAGAGAGAGGGATTGAGGGAGGGAACACAAGAAGGGAGAGGTAAAGGAAAGCAGACTGAATATATTAGAGAAGTGACTGAGCATGAATTCCAAATTAAAAAACATTGATCGTCGAAGTAAATGTAAAATAAAAGTTGATAATTCCCATTTATTATTTATAAAAGAAACTATTACGAATCCAGGGTAGATTAGGTTTTGATTTGTTTGTGAATTGGCTTCGAGTTTTGGTCGATTATAAATGGAAAGCCATGGAGATTGAATGTCTTTGGAATTCGTTGATACGACTGCAGCTGTGTTTTTGAATGATGGATCTTACGAATCCGGGGTAATTTTGTGCTCTGATGAGTCTTCTGGGTGTGTGAACTATTTTTAATGTGAGGAGTTTAGGATTGGATCAAGTTAACCAGTAGTTTTCATTACCAGTGGGGCTAAAGACTTGATATATATGGGCTCTAAATTATGATGGTCAAAGCAAAATTTATTGTTAGACTCCTTGAGTGTTTTTTTTAAAAAAAGAAATTGTGAATTAATAATCATCTGTTTCAGTTCTCATCACATTTTATGGGGTATCTAGAACCAGCCTTTATGATTTATTAACATAGGGTAATGTCGTGTATACCCGACCTACATTTACAGGACCCCTTGAGGTATCAGGTAACAGACCAACAACAACTAATCTAGGTAATGTGCATCAAGAGTTTGATATGTCTGTACTGACCACTGAACATTAACATGAATCTACAGGTTCATAGCATGTTTTGACACCCATGCACTATTCACATTGATTTCCATTGTGATATAGTAGTAGTCACACCAACAATTACACACAGTATAACAGTGGTCTCTTTGACTTGAATTTTCTGAGCTCTTTATAGCTGCATCCATACTATGTTACATGGTTTAATTGTTCATTCACATGTCACTAGCCTACGCACGGGAGTTACCAAGCAGAGCAAGATCGTGAAACGTGATAGACGTAATAATTTGGCGCAAAAGGTCAGTTCAAATTCAAGAAATGCATTTTTTTTCGTTTGATTAGTTTAATCTACATCTTCTTTTTGCTATTATTTCGTACTAATTGGGTCTGTTTGTTTGATTAGGCTAACGTTCAAACTTACGCCTAACAGATTGGTACTTATATTTGCATGATGGTTTTGAATACGAGGACAACCAGGTCCATTTATATTGGGGGATGCTCTGAGTAAGTGATTCCATGTCTTTACTGTTGTTATATATCTTCTTCCCAGTAGGCACATTGGTTGTTGGTGAACAAGGAGATGATATATGGGGTGAAAATGAGTGGTTGAGGTGTCATTCACTTAAGATTAGTAAAAGCTCATTTTCACTCTTTTCCTCAATTAAGTCCAATCCTCCACTCTTTTGGCCGGGTTATGATTATGAAGGGTTTTGGTTCAGATTAGCTATTTCATGTGTTGTTAGGTTGAGTCAGTTTAGGTTTGGATAATTTTGCTTTAGAAGGACTCTTTGGGGTCCGTGAAAGGTTTAGGTTGGTGCAAATTGGAGTGAGTCAGTACCCAGTGGTGGCAGCTGCCACCTTGGCTCAAGAGCAATGAGGATATGATATCCCTTTGGGTCTTTTTCTTTCTTAGTTTACTCTTTCCGTCTTGGTCAATTCTTTATTTGAGTGTCTCAATCATTCCTTTACGTTTCAGTTTTAAGAATTGAAGCGGACAAAGCGAATATATATTTTAGCTTTGTTAATTTTCATTTATTCAGCTTAATGAATTTATTCAGCGACTGTATTTAGTGGTTATTTAATTTGTGTTGTTGATAGTATTAATTTGGAAGCATAAGCGCAAAATTATGTCTCCAATGAGGTAGAGAGTACTATAATTTGATTTTTCTTAACGCAGGTTTGAAGGTTTTTGGGTGGTGGAGACTGAAGAGATGTTTAATTCTCGGAAGGAGAATGATGTCAAGTATCGAACTCTACGCCCTCCACTGGTTGTGGCTTGTGAGCCATGCCTTTTTTTCGAATCCTACCCCCCTTATCCAACTGCTAAATCTACGTAGTAGAAGTCGGTTAGTGTAGAACGACTTGAAAGGGCATGTGGGTAAATTGTATACTTATGTCTTATGTAGTGCTGACTGCTGACCGTAGCGGTGTAGCCTATTGTGATGCTAGCAAAACTGGAGGCTTGCATGTTTTTTTGGCTCGCAGTACATTTATTGCGGGATTGAACCCATAAGTGTTGATACTTCACCGTGCCTTCCTTATGGAATTGCACTATTAGGGGCGGTAAGGCCTGAAGAGCAGTGTGGCTGGGATGGGTTGTATTTGGTGTTGGTAAGAAAAAAAAGAATTTTAGATTAAGACTCCCAAGTTTTATTTAGTCTACAATTTGATTAGAACTTGATATAATAGTTCATGCTGCAAATTTGTCCATGAATATTTTAGTGTTATAGGGATTTCCTTGTTCCAATATCACGCCACTTATTTGTGCACGTAGTATCTTCATTTTCGCAGGTTCGTACATGCCACTCAAGCAAAAATCAGCGGTCGTAAGAATTACTGTTTAACGTTCAAGTGTGTAGTTCATCAAAGTTTTTGCTATCATGGTGGCTATTGTAACTGGTGTTGATTTTCATGCTACACAAGACACTTGGGGATATTAGCATGGTGCATTTACTCCTTAAAAATCGTACAATTTAGAGTTTTTAATAGAGATTGCATTATTAATTTGTGCTTGTTCTTAGTGGATGTAGAAAAATTTATCTATGTTATACAAGTGTACCATGGAACTTGTCTTTTTTGAATAAAATGTTTTGGGATCGAATAGTAAACATTAGCATCAGGACGAAGCTTGGACCAAATTCTACCTCGGGTCGAAATTTATATTACCTTGAGTTCATATGAAGGCTTTATATAATTTATACCCAAATTTGGAATTCAAAATGAAATCATTATTGTCAAACAGGCTATAAATAAAAAGGTCTACAAAACTAGAAGGCCCGTGAAAAGCCGGGATTGAAGAACTCAATTGCATCGTGACTATAGTTGTACAAGTTTATTATAAATGACGTATTAGGAATTGGCGCGCGAGGCAACAACTAGTGACTATAAACAAGTAAGTGGGAGATAGTAATATGTCAACTATTTTAATTGTTTGTTCCGTTAGTGTGAACACGAATAATTATTTATGCAATCTTTTTATTTTAATAATGAGGTTTATGAAGTATATAATATTATCGTTTATTTTTAGTTATTATTTATTTACATGATAATTTCACGGGCCGGGTTTGAATTTTTATTTACCAATTCGACTATATCGATATATATAGACGCCTAGACGGGCACATGTCAAATTTATATTTTATCCCATTTCACTAATTAAAAATCTTTACAAAATTCCCACTTTAGATAAGCACATGTCAAAGTTTTTTTTTTTGCATCGTCTCGTGCACGAGTTGATTAAATGTAAGACGGTTAACAATAATTTGTATAACTCTACAACTATTTAGACGCATGCAATTTAACTAATATTTTGTTTCATCTAAAAGTTGGAAAATTTTATTGTTTTACTTTAAAACTTTATTGTTAAAGATAATTAAATCTAAAGGAGACAAATAATTAATATACAACTTAAGCTTAGTTATTTACATTTCCTTAATAATGAACTCTTAAAGAGCATACCCGTGCAATATGTACGGTTATAAAACTAGTTAAAGTTGATAAAAACAACCTCCCTTTCAAGGCAACATGTATAAATTTTGAGAACTAAGACATGTTATAATTCATATTCACTAAAAATTGAATATCAGTTTTAAAAAATATTTAATGTCTTTATAATATCAAATTGTACTTGATACCCTTTTATTAAGTAAGTATTGTAAACAAAATTTCATATACATTCTTAACCATATTCATCAACTTTGCTAGCAAATACGTTACAATGTATTGGAATTACATGTACTTGAGAAGCAAATATTATTCCATTGTTATAAAGATGACTTCCAAATGTATGTATCGTGAACCCAACAAAATCCGAATAAATCACAAATGTAGTGTTGGTTTGTTATCGATAATTTCCTTCTCTTTTCGATATGAATGAATTGATATGAAATGTTTGTTGCTTTTAAAGTTTTTGACATTTTTGTTATGGATGACAACACAAGAGTTCAAAGTTGAAAATCACATTATTACTTTAAGTAGAGCAAATTGTATTTAATTTCATAAAAAGGCATAAAAAAACATTTGCGATAATTTTATTTTGTCTCCTTACCTTATTAGGTTCGATTGAAAAATTAAGAACCCCTTACCTAGTGTTCTTATATTTTGAATTTCTCTAAATTTATTTCATCATGTAAAAATTGTCTAGTTCAATAATTATGTAAATTAGATATACAAGAGTATTTTTTGTAAAATGTTTTCCTTAGAAGACCATAAATATACGAGTAGTTTGTCATTCACAAGTATATCGATAAGGTGATCTTTCGCGAGGTAACTTAATAACTACTTTTTCTCTTCTTCTATTATTTAATTTAGTGTTTGTATAGATATTTTAAAATTAATTTACAATCACAAATAAACTAATTACTAAAAACTATCCATCCTATTTCAGAATCGAATAAGAAACACACATTTTGGTGTAATTCTAGTACTAAAAATATGTCCTGCAAATGTCACCTTTAATTTATAATCACAAGCTCATCTTCCATCAATTTAGAATCAAACTATAAATGTAGTAACTATTTATTCATAAATAAAATAGCATACAAAATCATTAATCCCTGTATATATTGTTAAAGTCTTAAGAATAGGTTATCATATATTTCCCGCTTTTATATAAACGGAAAAAAAGAACATAAAATGCAGGCTATAAAAGAAAAGATTGGTGAAATTAGCAGCATGAAGAAGGTAAAAGCAGAGCTTAGGGCAGAAGAGAAGGTAATGCATCGTATATGTTAGAATATGCAAACGGATCGGGCATGTGGGTTTTTATATTCCAACAGTATATTCTATCAGTTTTTTGGTATTTTGTTTGTTTATAGGTGTCTGAATGAATTATTTACCTTCTCATTTTAACTTTTAAGCATATATTTACATTATTAGTTTACGAAAAAGCCCTTGTAAAATTCATGCATACCTAAACTGTACTTGTCAAAGAGGTCACCGTGCTGAGTGCTGACTTCAGGGTCGGTCTGTTTGAGTCGGTTTAATTCAGGTGTTTTTATGTATGTATATTAGAGATTTTTTTTTGTACGATTGATATCTTATTTTATTTTTAATGTAGATAATAATAAATGTGATATCAAATTAGTTGGAGATATTACGGTCATTTTTGGATCGTTGGTTACGAATTGAATCAGTTATGGGTCCAATAAAGTTCGGGTCAAGTTCGTTCATGTTGGGGCAATTTCAATTTTGAGTATATATTTTAATACAATACATATTTTATGCCTCTCGTTTTTTCCTTTAATTTTTTTATTTGAAGGAGGAATATTTATTTGCCGAGAATTGGATCTTCCATTATTTCTCCTTAGACTCCTGCATTTTATTACAGGGATTGGCAACAATCTTGTTAAAATTAAGTGAATTTGTATGTATAGTTTCCTTGAATGTAAACCAATTTTAAAGGGAGAATATACAATAATAATGCATGGTTGTAGTAGGCAGTAGTGGATTATACATCTTATATATTACCACAGATAGTGTAGTTTTCGAGCATTTTAATAAAACTTTTAAGTTTTGTATTAAAAATTATGAATTTTACTATAAAGTTTTTGAGTTCATTCATTTGAACATTAAAACTCAAAAAAATTACAATAGAACTATAAAAAAAATTATATATAAGATTTAAAATTTAACTTATAAACTTTAAAAACCTCGAAAAAAATACATATAAACTCAAATTCATATTAGTATGAAATATTACCTAAGATGTATAATCCTTTTTCCCTTGTAGGAAGAGGTAGAAAAGGCGGAAGCAAGAAAACAAATAGCGAAAGAGGTGAGAAAAGCAAAAGAAGCGGAAGCAGCAATGGATATGCATGTTGCTAAGGCAGGTGAAGTTGCAGATAACCATATCGCTAAGCAAGCCGCTCATCATCGTGAAAATCACTCTGCCTAATCCACTTCATCATATGTTCTTTGCTCACGGGCTAGCAAAGACAATCGTCTATATTCGATTTTGAATAAATACTCTGTACTGTATGTAGTTAGAAACGTAGTAACAAAATTTACAAGTTATAGCTTTGGCTTATTTAGAGCTTAACACCAAAATACTTGGACATTAAATCGTAGGTTTGAATTCCTCTTCGTTTATGTTTTATTGTCATTTTGCATCTTTTAACATAAATGTTCTCTTTTTTTTACCATGTACTTATATAACTAAACACTTATCATACCTTTTCAGTTACAATGCAATCGTTCTTAATTATTTAACGTCGCACATCCTTTACGACAACAATTTGAGTATTTTTTTTTTTTTTTTCCAAAATATTTTCATGAAATATTTTTTATCATGCATTTAAATATTTTGTTACCTTATAATTTTTAATATTTTAATTTATTTAACTATTTTTAAATAATTTAAGTTATTTAAGGTTAAAATTTAGAACTTTGAAAATGGGAAGATTCTATATATTGAGATCATGAGATGTACTCCGTGGTAGTTTGAAGTCGTTTTTCTGCTCATGATTCAACTAGCATAAATGATTTCGCATTTGTTTATCTTGTGTTCTATAACAAAATACTCCCTCCGTCCCGGTCATTTGTTTACCATTTCTTTTTTAGGGTGTCTCACTCATTTGTTTACCTTTCTATATTAGGTATGCTTCCAATGGGTTATTTGATCACCCAATAGGACTTTTATCCACATGTCATCCAATGTCCTTACCCACAAATGGTCCCCTCTCTTCTCCTTAATATTTGTGACAAAAGTAAAGGTAAACAAATGAACGGGACGGAGGGAGTAATAATTATTTTTATCTTATAACTTATATGATCATCCTTCGGGCACCACGAACGAGAACAAAAATGTATTTATACTTCTACTTTATAAATTTGGTACGCGGACTGTATGTCTGTATGTAAGGTATTTTTGAAGCGATGTGAAGTATTACTCTCCCGTTGGTCATTTGTTTATATTTTATATTATTTGTGATGAGTATTTTAATGAACATATATAGAAGTATTTTCCCAAGAGCAAATTGCATCAGATTGTTGGAAATAAGTCAGGTGTAAGTCGTGTAACCTATGAGACAAGTTTCTTAATTCGTTTTCGATAGAATCATAGAAAACATGATCTTTATTATTTGGAATTTGATGTATATGAACTATGAAGGATATGTTTAGGAGTAATTGATTTCATACTAATTTCTGACACATGATTTTCTTCCTTTACTAGCTACACCCCTGATTTGAATGAGGGTGTTTGTCGTACATTCTTTACGTACATGAATTGGTGCCTATGGTTCGTTAACATGGATTTGCGATTGCGATATAATGAATATTAATTATTACAAGTAATTTTTATAGAAACCAGATACCTTGAATGATCATTTTGTCATATTTCACCATGTAAAATTGAAAGTCTCGATCGACTCTATTGAAATGTAAAAACTCGACACTAAACTTAACAATCAAAAATATTACCCCCTAGAAAATTGAACAAGAGATATTGTTACTAAATCAAATTTATCTTCAGAAAACAAAAACAAACACTTACCACTTTCTTTGCAAAATGAAAGTTATTTAATGGAAAAAATTTAACTAGTGAGATGCTAGTTATTAAAAGATGAAACTATGATTAAACAATAATTCTCCTTTAAGACGACCCGTCCTAAGCTTATGACGGGTCGCCCCGTCTTAAATGAGAATTTGTGATGATTAAATTAGCAAAAATTGGGAGCATGGAAGTTGTTAACTAGATGGGGAAGACAAAATCCTTCAACTTTGGCCTCAAGAGACTTAAGGTCAAAATGTTGAGGAACTTCAACACCATTATTATTGTTATTCTTTTCCAAAAACATAGCATGATTGGTTATATTTGACTTAAGATCTTCCATTGAAGCACTCAACATCTCAAGTTCATGCAAACCAAGACTTTCAATAGGTGCCTCCCACCAAAATTGACTTGATTTTCTCATGTTGTTCAACATTTCTCCCCTATTTTTTTCGGATTCAAGAAGATCGGTTATTCTAGTCAATTGCGAATTAAGATCCCGTAGATTAGGACTTTGTGGAGTACCCTCCGATTGCATCAAATTATTCGCGGCCATTTGAGAAGATGTGTTTCTACTAAGGAAACGATCGACTAAGGAATCAACATCAGGATATCCGAAAGAAAA
>JAIUZE010010335.1:0-29528 GCA_022085475.1 Heliosperma pusillum
GTATGTAAAAGGTGATTTCTTTATATGTAAATGTTTTTGAGACACTCACCTATCTACGACTTATGAAAATGTGTCCGCAGTCTAATATGGTAAACAATTCAAAACACAAGTCAAAGATCACAATTCACATAGAAAAGAAGCCGAAAAAAATAAGAAGAAGGCTTTGGAAAATGGGTGAAAGGTGGACAAACAATTATGGTCATGTGAAGGTTAGGATGGGCTAGCAACTGACCAATGATAAATGAATACTCAGTCCAAACTTTCGATTAATTCCTTAAAGACGAATAACGAAGCCAGAAGGAACGGATTGGCTTATTACACACGAAACACAAGATTGAACTCCTTCTAAACATTGAATTGACATTTTGAGGAGATACTCACAACTTCTTCTTTTATTTCTTTTTCTTTTTTTTTCTTTTTTCTTTTTCAATTTTTTCATTTTCTATTTCATTTTTTTTTTCTGAACATAACATCACTCCTTGAACATTTTGATTCTTCCAAATTCACTTTGACATAAAAGAATAAAATCTTCTCAAAAGAGCACCCATACGCCATAGTTTAGCTACTAGCTCAAAAGGTAGGCAGTTTTTATGTGTAGCTTTTATTTTGTGAAACATTTGTATGAAGGGGATAATTTTGAGGGGTAATTTAAAGTGAAAAAGGCTTCAAATCTTAGTGAATCATGAATGCAATGCTTATAGAAATGAAATGAGAACCATACTTATGCGTTTTGACATGACACACATCACAAGGAGAACTACACACACCTAGATGAGACTGGGTATAGATGTACCAGCCTAAGGAGGTTCTACCTTGCAATATATGTAACTTGCCAAATGTCAAGATCAAGCGTACTCATCTCTAGATTCATTCCATGCCTACTGTGTACAAGACTTCCCCATGTATGCACAATTCAATGAATATTGAATCATTATCTTTTGAAAGCTTTATGTTTGGGAAATGTAACATGATAGCATAGTAAACAAGCAAGCAAAGCATGAAAAGCATTCAATTATGTTCAAAATTTTAAATATTACTCTTATTCAAAAATTTGAAAAATATAAACAAATAACATGCAAAATGGGAAAATGCATTCCCTCCCCCAAGCTAAACATCACATTGTCCTCAATGTGAGCACAAAGACTAAATATGCAAGGAGATGCTCAATGGGAAGAAGGGTAAAAAGGGAAAAAGAGGAAAGGAGAGTGAAGCTTACTAGTCAGCGCGGATTCCCCCAAGCTAGTCTTTTGGACTTGACAAGGAAGATCTTCATAGATTCTTCAAAAACTCTTTCATCTGCAAAGTCAATCTAACAAAACAACGAAAAAGGGAAAGCAAAAATAAAATGCAAAAAGAAAAGAAACACGGGTTGCCTCCCGAGAAGCGCTGGTTTAACGTCTCGCTCGACTAGTACTCCTATGAAATCATCTGGTTGGGGATTGACGCTCTATATAAACAATATCTAAGCATCCGATAATGGAATTGCTGTAGTAGAGTTTCAATCGGTGTCCATTGACCTTGAATTTTTCACCATTACTTGTCATTATTTCCACATAACCGTATTTGCTTGCATATGTGACAGTGAATGGTCCAGACCATCTTGATCGAAGTTTTCCTGGAAAAATTTTCAAACGGGAGTTGAAGAGAAGTACTTGGTCACCGACATTGAATTCCTTTCTGATTATCCTCTTGTCGTGCCAACACTTCGTTTTCTCTTTATAAATCCTAGAATTCTCGTAAGCTTGGAAACGAAATTCTTCTAGCTCATTAAGTTGCAAAAGCCGTCTATCAGTGCTTAGCTTAGTGTCTAAGTTGAGTTCTTTGATAGCCCAGTAAGCTTTGTACTCTAACTCAACGGGGAGATGACAGGCCTTTCAATAAACCAACCGATAGGGAGATGTTCCAATCGGGGTTTTGAAATCTGTGCGATAAGCCCATAAGGTGTCATCGAGCTTATTACTTCAATCGGTTCTAGATTTCGTGACAACTTTTTGAAAAATTGTTTTTAGCTCTCTGTTCGAAACTTCTACTTGACCGCTGGTCTGAGGGTGGTAGGCTAAACCTCGTCTGTGATACACACCATACTTGGCAAGCAGAGTGTCTAACTGCTTTTCTCCGAAATGAGTTCCTCGATCACTTATCACGGCTCTGGGTACACCAAAACGCGGAAATATGATCTTCTTAAATAGTCGTATCACAGCTCTAGCATCATTGGTGGGGGTGGCAATTGCTTCTACCCTCTTTGAAACATAGTCGACAACGACTAAAATGTAACGATTTCCATTTGAAGAAGGGAATGGTCCTTGATAGTCTATACCCCAGACATCAAATATCTCGACTTCTAATATGCCGTTTTGAGGCATTTCATGTCTTTTGGATATTTGACCCAGATACTCGTTAGATAAGACCCAATTGCAAGACATTTCACTATCTATAGCAAACACCATCTCCCTGAGGATCGACCCCTACTTCCCTTATTACATTAATTTGTTATTAGCCTAGTCTGGGTAATTATCTTTGACCAGGGCTTGCGGCAGGCCCGATCACAAAGTCTCTTGAATCTTTAAACATCGAGGGCGAGAAAAACCCGGATTGTAAGACTTTGGCTACGGTCTTGGACGGACCATGATGACAACCATAAGCAGATGAGTGGCATCCTTCTAAAACTCCTTTTACTTCCCACTGGGGGATACAACGTCGATACAGACCATTTGAGCATTGCTTGAAAAGATAGGGGTCATCCCAAACAAAGGATTTTGCATCATGCAAAAATCTCTTTCTTTGGTTATAAGAAAGGTCGGAGGGTAGCTGGCGACTGACAAGGAAGTTGTTAATATCAGCATACCAAGGAGAAGAGTTCGCAATTGCCATTAATGAATCAACAGCGAACGAATCATTAATTGGCGTTGGTAATCCTATTTCAGTTACTCTTATCCTTTAGAGGTGGTCAGCGACTACATTCTCTGCTCCTTTCTTATCCCGGATCTCTAAATCAAACTCTTGAAGGAGTAAGATCCATCGGATAAGTCTAGGTTTTGCCTCTTTCTTTGAAAGCAGATATTTCAAGGCAGCATGGTCAGTGTAGACAATAACTTTTGATCCTATTAGGTACGAGCGAAATTTGTCTAACGCATAGACAATGGCGAGAAGTTCTTTCTCAGTGGTGGCATAGTTGATTTAGGCAGGATCTAGGGTTTTACTAGCATAGTAAATCGCATGAAGAAACTTTTCCTTTCTTTGCCCTAAAACAACTCCTACGGCATAATCACTCGCATCGCACATCAGTTCAAAGGGCAGATTCCAATCAGGCGACTGGATTATAGGTGCGGTGATCAAAGCACGTTTGATTTTGTTGAATGCCTCAAGGCATTCCTTTGTGAAATTAAAAGGTGCATCCTTGAAAAGGAGCTCAGTCAGGGGCTTGGCTATTTTTGAAAAATCTTTTATAAACCGTCGGTAGAAACCGGCGTGGCCAAGGAAACTTCTGATTCCTTTTACATTAGCAGGGGGTGGCAGCTGTTCAATAACTTGGATCTTAGCTCGATCCACTTCTATACCTCTTTCTGAAACGATGTGACCTAAAACTACACCTTCGTTCACCATGAAGTGACACTTTTCCCAGTTGAGAACAAGGTCGACTTCTTCACAGCGTTTTAGAACTCTGGATAGATTTGTCAAACAATTATCAAAGGAAATGCCATAGACGCTAAAGTCGTCCATAAATACTTCCATGATAGAGTCAACAAAATCTGAGAAGATACTGGTCATGCAACGCTGGAAAGTGGCATGTGCATTACACAAGCCAAATGGCATTCTGCGATAAGCGAAAGTACGATAGGGACAGGTGAAGGTGGTTTGCTCTTGGTCCTCAGGGTGGATAGGGATTTGGAAAAATCCTGAGTAACCATCTAGATAACAGAAATACTTGTGGCAAGCTAGCCTCTCTAGCATTTGGTCAATGAAGGGTAGAGGATAGTGATCTTTCCTAGTTGATTGATTCAGCTTTCTGTAGTCAATACACATACGCCATTCCGTCACAATCCTTGTGGGGATGATCTCATTCTTCTCATTTTTGACTACTGTTGTTCCTCCTTTCTTGGGAAAAACTTGAACAGGGCTAACCCATTTAGAGTCAGAGATTGCATAGATTATGCCATCATCTAGCAATTTCATAACTTCGATTTTAACTACTTCCTGCATGTTGGGATTAAGATGGCGTTGACCTTGAACACAAGGTTTTTGGCCTTCTTCTAAATTGATTCTATGCATGAAGAAGTCTGGGCTTATGCCTGTTAAATCTTGGAGTTTGTAACCTATTGCCTTTAGGTGCGTTTTCAAGACAGTCAATAGTGAGGTTAACTGATTTTCATCTAGGAGAGCACTCACTATGACTGGGCAATACTCAGATTCATCTAAAAAAGCATATTTTAGCTTCGAGGGAAGAGGTTTTAGTTCAGGTTTTTGTACTTCTGCCTTGGCAGGAGTATCAATCAAGCTTATGAACTCATTAATTTCTTCTGACGGTATCTCTTCTCTGGTCAGGTCCTTTTCCAGCTCACTGATCTCAAAATTGTCATTCTCAAAGATATCCTCCAACAACAAGATTGCCTCCAAGGGATCCTCGATTATTGATGGATACAGAGATTCATCAACAATAGAGTCGACAATATCAATAAAACAGCAAGACTCCTCTAGTATGGGGCTTTTCATTGCACTGTTCAAGTTATAGGTGACTTTATCATCACCTACTTCTAGTGTCAATTTTCCATTCTTAACATCGATTACTGCTCCGGCAGTGTGTAAAAATGGCCTTCCTAAAATAATAGGGATTTGAGAATCTTCAGCCATATCTAGGACGATGAAATCGACGGGAATGAAAAACTTTCCTACTTTGACAGGCACATCTTCTAAAACTCCCATAGGTTGTTTTAAAGAACAGTCTGCCATTTGCAGAGTGATACTGGTGCATTTGAGAATTCCCATATTCAACTTTTCACATATGGAATAGGGCATGACGCTTAGACTGGCACCTAGATTGCATAGAGCTTTATCGATTGTGTAGGTGCCTATAGTGCAAGGTATAGAGAAACTACCGGGATCCTTTAACTTAGGAGGGGACTTATTTTGCAACAAAGCACTGCACTCAGCTGTGAATGCTATAATTTCAACATCATCTAAAGTCCTCTTCTTAGTTAAGATATCCTTCATGAATTTTGTGTAAGAAGGGATTTGAGTGATTAATTCAGTGAAGGGAACCGTTACCTGGAGGTTTTTGACTACTTCCATGAATTTGCTAAACTGGGTTTCCTTATGATTTCTCCTCAAATGTTGGGGAAATGGAACTTGGATTTTGATGGGTTCCTTCACAGGTTCATCCTTCTTTTCTTTGTTTTCCGCTTCCTTAGCGGTGGATGGTTGGGAATTATTTTGGCTCTTTACTGGTGTTGGCTCAACTATTGTTTGCTTGGGTTGCTAAGGTTCTTTATAAGTGGTACCACTCCTAAGGGTGATAGCATTAGCGGTGTCCCTCGGTTGTTCACCATGAGGTGGGAGTTGGCCTTGTTTCCTTTGGGCATTAGAGGCAGCCAATTGGGCCATTATAGTTTCAAGCATCTTGATGGCAGCATTTTCAGCTTGATCACTCTTTTGAAGTTGAGCAAACATTGAATCTTGTTTTTGAACAACTTGGAGAAGCATGGATTCAATTTTGCTCAGGCTTGAGTCATTGGGTTGGTTGGTGTTGAGGTTGGTAAGGTTGATTGAAGTTAGGTTGAAATGGAGGTCTCTGGTTTTGAAAACCAGGTGGATTATAGGGCTTCTGTTGATGTGGTATGAATGGTTGTTGAATCTGATGGTGGAGATTCTGAATGTTGGTGCTTTTGTAGGACAAAAGAGGATGGTGCTTTGTGTTCTCATTATAGAAGTTTGAGAAAGCATTGCCCTGCCTGTATGCTTGGTAGGCATTGACTTGCTCTAGCAAACTCCTACATTCTTGAAAACTGTGTCCTCCAACCCCACATGTCTCACATACCACTATGTGGTTAGTGACGTTAACATGTTGCTTGGATTGGGAAGAGCTTCCTGCTTGTTGCTGAAGAAGGGCTAATTTGGGCTTCTAGGAGTGCTACTTTGCTTGAATCTTCCTGCTTAGTCTTGAGTGGCATAGCACGTGAGTTGCTATACTGAGAGTCGTGAATTGCCATTGACTCGATAGTTGCACTAGCTATTTCTACATCGATCTGATCGAAACGACCATTGTTAGCGGAGACGAGGATACGACGCGATTCGCCAGAACAACCGTTGTAGAAGGTGATAGCCAAGAACCATGAATCAAGGCCATGATGAGGGCATTCTCTTTGTAATTCTTTGTACCTTTCCCATGCCTCATAAAGGCTTTCATCGCCTCTCTGACGGAATCCAGTGATTTGACTCCGTAAGAGTGCGGTTCGTTCTGGTGGGAAGTACTTTTGATAGAAAGCAAGAGCTAGACTATCCCAGTCGGTTATTCCTAAGGCAACTCGGTCAAGGCTATTGATCCATAGTTTAGCCTTTCCTGTTAAAGAGAAGGGAAAGAGTATTTCTCTAATCTGCTCTTGGGATACTCCAATTTGTCTAATTGTGGAGCAATAGTCACATAAGTTTTGAATATGAAGGTTGGGATCTTCTGTGGCATTGCCACCAAATTGACTTCTTTCTATTAAACTGATGAAGGCATGTTTGATTTCAAAGTTTTGGGCTGTGATTTCGGGTGTAGCAATACCCCTTGGAAGTGTATCTGCAGTTGGTTTGGAATGGTCTGAAAGTCGAACCATTTTCTTTTGTGAAGATGAAGATGGAGTGTTGTTTGAAGGTTGATTGGTTTTTGAGAATGGATCTTCTTCTCCTTCAAGATTAGATAAAATATCCGAGTAATTCCCACGAATACGGTCTAAACTTGAAGTATCAGAAGCTTTTGAGATTTCGTTGAATAGCTTTCGTCTCCTACACAGAGTCCTTTCTAGATCGAGGTCTAAAGAGATAGGGGTCCCTAGTCTAGAAAATCGGGGCATAAGATTGAAAAGCTAAGATGAAAAATCAAGAGAGGTCTGAAGGAATTTGGGTTCCTAAAGACTAGATAAAACTAATTGCAATAAAAATCACAAGAAAAAGGAAAACTAAACCGTGCTCTGATAGGGTTGTCGCATACCCTGGTCAAAGATAATCACCCAGACTAGGCTAACAAAAAATTAATGTAATTAGGGAAGTAAGGGGTCGATCTCGGGGAGACGGGAGATACTTGTGAATAGTTATGGTTAGAACTCTATCTTGTACGATTGGCAAATGTTTGTCACTAATTAATAAATGCTATAATAAAAATGATAACAATACAATAAAGAAAAGGGTCTAGGGATCGGGGTTCACATGTTAATCAATTGACGAGTTGTCGCGTACCCTAATCAAAGATAAATTACCCAGACTAGGCTATCAACAAATTAATGTAATTAGGGAAGAAAGGGGTCGATCTAGTGGAGAAGGGAGATACTTGTGAATAGTTATGGTTAGAGTTCTATCTTGTACGATTGGCAAATGTTTGTCACTAATTACTAAATGCTATAATAAAAATGATAACAATACAATAAAGAAAAGGATCTAGGGATCGGGGTTCACATGCTAATCAATTTAAAAGCTAAGATGATTACGGGTTTAGAAAAATCATAGTTGTCCAAGTCTTTAAATGGTATATTCCTCTCGGATTCGTACCGACTTTTTAATGGGTCCTAACGTCCTCTCAGCCTAGTTAGGTCACTAAACTATTCTTGCCAGTCCTTTAATTTTCATCTCGACTCTCGCCCTTGAGACGGAAATTGACAAGTATAAACAATTGATTATGGCCATTAAACAAAGTCTATCATGAGAATCAAACAAGAAATAGAGACAACTAAGACAATCCTACCCGGAATCAATTTATACTTATAGATTAATTAGACATGTTAATCCTTCCCCTAGAACAAAGATTACTTATGCATGATAACAATGAAAGGGAAACTAAGATTATAAAACTAAGAATGGTAAACATGATAAAGGAAATGTAAAAACAAGAATAAGGATTACCGGAAAGGATGAGCAAAGATTGAAATGGAATAGGAACTTGAATAGGAAAATGCAAACCCGGAAACTAGAATTCCAATTACAAGTAGAACAACTACAATTGAAGAAGACTTAGAACTAGACTAAACTAAACTAGAGAAAACTAAAACTAAACTAAAACTAAGAAAGATGAGAGAAAGAAGAAAACTAACTAAAGATAGAAGTATTTGTTTTGTACATGTTTTGTTGTGTGTGATGATAGGCTATTTATAGGGTTGAGAGGCTGCTCAAATATGTCCGGATTCATGCCCATTAAACAAGCCATTAAGCCTTGGATTTAAGATAGTTAGATGAAGAGAAGATGCGTAGAATACAATAAACCCGATCGGATTTGTGGATCCCCGATCGGGGATGTTGTCTGTTCAGAATTTTGACTTTTGTTTGATCTTCCCTTGGTACGTGACTTGATCTACCTTGACTCCATTGACTTTAGATTCGAACGGGAACGTAACTAACACCTCTTGGGCCTCATTTCCTCCCCTATTTGGGCCTGATCATGTCCCCAAGGGTTAAGGGTCGGAGCATGAGGTTTGAGACTACTTTCGTCGACGAATAGCAAAACCGTCGCAACTTGTGCATATGAGCTCGGAATGACTTGAAACTTGTTCCCTTTGACTCGAAACCTCTAGATCTTTATAGCATGCCATCTTAAACTCACGTAATCGTCCTTCTTAGCTTCGCCTTGCTCATATTTCCTTCAAATGACGGGATTTGAAGTAGAAACGACTCAATTCCTACAAATGACATTAAAGCACGAGAAATACTGCAAAGGAGAGATAAGCTCATAAAACCACTTCTTAAAGTGGATAAACCATATCAAATCGAGCTAAAATGAGGGGATAAAATCATACAAATATTCACTTATCAAACTCCCCCAAGCTAAACCCTTGCTTGTCCTCAAGCAAGCATGCAATAACAAACATGACAAGGACAAGGGCGACGAGCAACAATCAATCCAACCAAATGCAAATCCCATCAAGTAGCTTATAGAGCACAATGTAACACATCCTGAAACAAAGTGGGCATAGGGAAAATGCAAAACATGGTTGAGATTTACATAACGGCGCAGCATAAGGAACATCAAATAGACTTTTCGGCTCTTGCATGATCTTTTGACAATGGACTCTCACGGTGCACTCAACACTCAAATTTTTACGTAAATCATGGAAATATTATTTTATATTTGAGAGGCACTCTCCTATCTACGACTCATGAGAATGCGCCCGCAATCTAATATGGTAAACATTCCAAAACTATAAGTCAAAACAATCATGAAAAGCATAGAAAGAAGTCAAAAGCAAGAAGAAGGCTATGGGAGATGGGTAACAAAGTGGACAAATGAATTATGGTAATGTGGAGCTAAGGTCAAGCTAGCAACATACCAAATATGCAAGGATGCTCAATCAAACCTCGGAACCATTCCCAAGAAAATAAAACTAAGCCAAAAATAGCAAATTGGCTTATGCTCATGGCAATACAAGAGTGAATTTCCCAATTTTTTGAATTTCGAACATGGAAATAACACTCACAACTTCTTCTTCTTTTTATAAACCATTTTTTTCTTTTTCAATACATGCTTCTTTCTTTTCATTCTTTCATATTCAACATCATTTTTTTCATTTCTTTTTCTTTTCATTTTTTTTTAATTCTTTTTCTTTGAACTCTTGTTTTTTTTCTTTTTCTTTTTCTTCGGCACGGCAATCAGTAATTCCGTCCAATCAAGATCACTTTGACATAATTTGAACAATATCCCAAATGAGCACCCAAACACAAACGGTATAGCTACTAACTTAACAAGGTAGGCAATATTTTTACATGTAGCTAATGAAATGTGAAACAATGTGAAAAGGGGCTAAATTTAGGCAATGGATTCAAAGTGAATGGCTTTAAATGCTTTTTAAATCATGAATGTAATGCTCACTAGAAATAGAATGAAAACCATACTTGTGCGTTTTTGATGTGACGCAAATCATAAGGAGAAACTACACACACCTAATTGGGATCGGGTATAGATGTACCGATCACTGGAGGCTCTACCTTACCGTATATGTAGTTTGCCAAAGTCAAGATCAAGCCTAATAAGTCTAAAATCAATCCTTCACCCACTGTGTACAAGACATCCCCATGATGCAAAATCCCGTCAAAAGCGTGAAACATTGGCTAAAAAGCTACAATAAGGGAAATGCATTGAGGAATGACATTATGCACAACACAATTGGGTGGACAAATCACACAACTTTTACTAAATTTTTTTTTTTTTAATTTTTTAATTTTTTTGGATTTTTTTCAAATTTTTCAAATTCAATAAACAACTAGACTAAATAAACAAGGACACAAACTAAATCCCTCCCCCAAGCTAGAATAACACATTGTCCTCAATGTGCGAAACGGGTTTAAGCGCGGAAAACACAAAGAAGGACAACATAACCAACAAAGGAATGGGGGACGACTCAATAAAATGGTAAAGAAAGAAAAGAAAACATACAACCGTGCAGCAGCTCCCCCAAGCTAGCTTGAAAACGGGGGCAAAGTACAACCCAAGCACCAAAGTACCTGTGATGAACAAGCTACTACAATACTAGATAAAATTATTGTCTTATTGTCAAAGATATTAGAACCAAAACCAAATGAATTATTTAAAAATTAACATTATTAAATTGTCCAACAAAATAATTTATTTCATAACAAAAATATAATAAAACACGGGTTGCCTCCCGCGAAGCTTTATTTAAATGTCTTGCTAGACTCTTTATTAATGAAAATCATTCTTTGTGACTTAAAAAGCATGTCAATGCCCTTAGAAGTCGATCATATACCTGCGCATGAGCTATACAAAAACATATGTAAGCAATTGACAAGATATAGGCATGAAATATTGAAGGTAAGAATTGATATATCTTATCATTGGGCGCATGACAAACTTCATAGATGACCACTGAACTGCTCCACTCGTCAGTGAGAGATGGAGTGAAATGTTTAAGATCATGGAACAAACAATTAGTTCCCAAAATATCATTAGTGGACTCTAATTGGCGGTAGGGTGAATCAAAGGAGTGGGAATCAAAAATGGGTGGTTGATCCCACTTAATTTCAAGGCTAGGTTCACAAAACCCGGTATCATTTTCAAATAAATCTGGAATATCCTTAGCGAAGGGATTTTCAAAGAAGTTTGATGACTCGATCGACGACTCTCCATTGGAGTCACAAATGGGCTTAACAACATCCTTGTCTAAAGTCTCGACTACCATATGGTCAATATCAATAATGGGGGTCTCAAAATTGTCAAATGGAACGACACTAGAGTGACTTTCTGATCAGGCCTGTCGCAAGCCCGATTCAAAGATAAATTACCCAGACTAGGCTAATAACAAATTAGTATAATTAGGGACGTAGGGGTCGATCCTCAGGGAGATGGTATTTCCTATGGATTGTGAATCATCTCACAATTGAGTTTTATCTAACAATTTTCTGGGTTTTGAGGTTTTGAATTCTAAACTAATAAAGAACATAAATAAGAGCAAAATAAAAGCAAACTAAAATGAAAACAATAAAGCAAATGATGATTTAACAATAATGAGAAGCATCTAGGGAAATAGGTTCACACATGTAGATTGACATATTGATGAAATTGGATTTAGGATATGCAAATAATTCATTGCGCGTTCGTAAGAATGGTGTGTTCATTACAATCATAGATCAGATGGTCTAGCAGGCTTTTTATGCGATTTACTAGGTCTTAATCCACTATGTCATGCTTCGTCTATTCAAATCTTGTATGTCTACCTTGGAAAGAATTCCATACTAGTCAATGATTGTGATCAAGAATCGTCAACTATCGTTAAAGTCCAAACATGCATAGACACAATGTTTTAAAAGCACAATTTCTTTTATCCAATTATCATCTTTTAATCAATCTAACATGGCTACCCTATGCCCTAAAAAGGTGACTACTCACTCATGATTATGTTTATGTCTACGATGATATTAACAATGAAAGTTAAGATAGGCATATTTAGTTGATTTTAACAATGATTTAGACTCTCTATGTGGTGATAATAACGACACTATATGACAATCTGAGAAATGAAACTATGATTATAACAACATAAAAACGAATCTAAGTGATATGAATAGAGAATAACAATCAAATGGAAAACAATAAAGAACAATAAACAAAGGATAAATTAGGAATACCTAGATGGCGATCAACAATGAAAGTGATAACGACAATAGAAATCCTTTGCATAGAAATACCGTACCTTGAATTACAACCCTTGAATTACAACTCTTGTACCCAACAAAGTAGACTACAAAGATTGAAATTCTTATTGAACTAAACTAATGTTTTGATATGAAATGGACAGAAATAAACTAAGAATAAAAGACAAAAGTAGAAGATAATCTAAACTAGAAAGACTAAAGCTAAAAAGAAAACTAGAAGATTGTATGAGATATAAGATTAGATTGTGTGAGAGATAGATGTGCTTAGAAGAGGGGCTTAGAGCATCTATTTATAGTATTAGGGTTTCGTGGAGAAGAGGTCGGGTATTAAACACATAGGACAAAATAAGGAAGAACGAGCCGTCATGCTCGGATCAGCACATTTACCCGATCGGGTACACACTTACCCGATCGGGTATGTGGTCTTCTAGAAGCGGTTGACTAACGTTTCATCTTCCTTTGCTTTGACTTGACTTCCAAAATTCCCCTTTGTGACACCCTCGAATTTGCGGAAAGATAAACAAGTAATTTAAATAAATAAAAGATGAGAATACGTTTTTAATAGGTTCACTTTAGTGAAAATCGGTAAATTTTAAAACCGGAACCTACCATTAAATATATTCATCATAACAAAGGTGTATTAAAGAAAAAGGTTCATAACAAAAAGGAAATAATATTATACATAAGAAGTATCTAAAACGGGAGACATATCTCCCTAATAAATACGGAAATAAAAGAGTATTAAATAATACAATCCTAAGAACCGAATATAGGTCCAAGGTAATCTTCACTCGCTAGCTCGTCAATGTACCCAAGTATGCATCACAACCCTGTTCGACCGCATTAAATGTAAACACGGAAGCCACAGTCAGTGGGGAGTAACTCCGAGTTCTCCCAGCCACGAAATGTCGAGTTTAATAAAACATGAATAACATAAAAGAGATGTATATGGAAAATACAAAGCCTGAACATATACGATATGCTTTTCATGTTATGAAAACAAATAACTAACATATAACCTAGCATATGAAGGCTAAGCTACTCATGCAAACTATCATGTGAATCAGTTAACAACCGGTAATCCAAACTCTATCAACCGTAGCCGGCTTGCATCTCACCTTCTAAGATTCATAGAATCATCAAACATGAAAGACCAATACGTCTAGAAACAGGCATAAGTTCGTAGTACAGTCAATAGTCGACTTCTGTAACTCGAGGCTATACCACAAGGTAGGATAAACATCCTAGTCCTAGACTGATCAGACCTAGCGACAACAGCTAACCCATTCCCTGTCTCATGACCAAAAGTACATGAGAATCTCTACTAGGAGACCCCTAAGCAGAGTTGGCTAGTAGCTGGCTCCATTCCCAAAGTGGAAGCACTTAGGCAGCCATGCCCCCGCTTGGTATCAAAATCCCAGGCCAGTGACACAAAAGCTATCAAGCTGTGAACTATATACTCGTTAAAGATAGTAAGGTCTATCAATGTCATGGTCTAAGGTACTCATTTAGAATTAGAATGGTCAACACGCCATAAAATCATAATTCTCTATGAGTACTTAGTCAACACGACATATATCATACAATTAAACAGTTACGGGAAAAACTTCCTATCATGTGACTAATTGCATATAATTCACATTCAAATATCATATCGCCTCATATCTACTAAGGCTCATTCATTCATTCATTAAATAAAACCTTACCTGAAGACAAATTCCCGACCCGAGTCCTGCGACGGGTCATCAGTCAAAACGGGGCTGACTAGATCATAGTTTGACCAAACCCGTTTGGTCAAACCGGCTAGAAACAGAGTCTTAGCCATTTAGGCTTGAACATAAGAACATCATAATCATTTCATGCTATTTTATTCTAATTTCTAACATGTGAATTATTAATTCTTACGAAACCCGCTTGACTTAAGGGATATCAAATTAAACTACAATCTCATGCTATAATTTCTAACATGTGAGAAATAGTAATATTATGAAAACCGTTTAATTAAATAATTTACTTATTAAAATTTCCCACTTGCTAAATATTACAAAACATGATATAATAATAACAATAAACTCAAAAAACCGTCACAAGCCCAAAGGAGGGCTCACGGGTCAGCCGGGCCTGGACCGGGCCGAGACTGAACCGGGCCTGGACCGGGCCTGTTTTGGTCAACCATTTCTAAAATCGTTTCTTAATATTTCCCGCATGCTTAACATATTTAAAACCCGTCAAAACAACAACAAAACAATCAAGTATCGACACAAGCCCAAAGTGCCAATTAACGGGCCAACCAAGACCGGGCAGCCGGGCCTGGACCGGGCCTGAACCGGGCCTGCCGGGCCTGTTTCTCGGCCACCAGTCACGGCCACCACCAACAACACCCCCAAATTTATTTCTAACATGTTTTAATTAACAACCATCCATTTTAACAACCAATTCAACCATCATTCATACTAAAATTATGATTATGAACAAATCATCCAACATGTCAACAACACTAAATATGTTAAAAACTCATAAAACTTAATAATAATAACAACCTAGCATGTTACTACTTAAAACCGTAAATAACAAAAATAAATGTGACATTAATTCGTCGAGTAACTCGGTAATCGTTACCTTAGCTAGCACAAAACAAAATAGCACCAAAATAAGACCTAAAAACCCGTCTACTAATCTTCTTCTAAAATATACGAGTCACCAAACTCGTCTTCATAAGCTTCTCCTATAAGAAATGACAAAAATAACATTATTAGTATTAAAACTTGATTTCAACAATTAAAGTGTTGAAAACGATTTTGTCGGAATTGAAAATGAAACGTACACGGAGATGAAGAGCGGAGAGGAGACTCTAGAAATATAATTTAGAACGGATTGGGCCAAGTAACGAAGGTTTTGTGACGATTTTGCTCAAGAACGATCAAGAACACGAAGAACAATTGTGATTATATTAAAGAAGGCATTAAGTAGATATTAAGTTGATTTAATGTAAAATAAAAAGATAATTAGTGAGTAAGAGGGGAGGTTGGACCGTGTAATATAGGGGATTTACGGGAGTCGGGTTTTGAACTTGTTGTTCCTGGATTGACTCGGGTTTTATAAATATCTTAGATATTATGGTAAATATCTAGATATTATTAGATATTATGTTAGTTTAATCAAAAGAAATGAAAATATCTAATCCTAAGGGAAAAGAGGGAGAGGCGTGTGGAGGAGGAAGAAGTCGGGTCCGGGTTTAAGCGATTTGTTGCGGAATTTAAGTTGACAGATCGATAAAGTTACAAATATCTTAGATATTTGTATTAGTTTAATCAAAAGTAATCAAAAGCCCTAAATTGAGGGGAAAAGGTGCCTTGGGGCGTGTGGCACATGTAGGAGTCGGGTTTTGGGTTTGTTTCGGGACTTAAGTTGACTCGGGAATAGTTAAATGAAGTTCGGGTTTAAACCGTATAACCTACTCTTTAATTCCAAATAAATTCAAAATAATTATATTAAATTATCATAAATTTAAATAAATCGTAATAAATTAAAATAAATTAAATTTATTACTTTTCAAATATAATTTCGGTCTTTCAAATTACGGGGTGTTACAGATGTGATCATAAGTTATTACTTAAAATGTTAAGTTTAATTTATTTGACACGAAAGTGTATTTAAATTAGTTAAGTACATATTTATATTATAAGATAACATGTCACATGTCACATGTCACATGTGTGACAATTGACAAAATCACAAAATAAAATGGACACCCATGTTAACATGGGTGCACCGGTTTTATGAGGGGTTGGGTAGGGTTTAGGCTTTAGCTTTTGTTCTAATCTAAATTAAGCAAAATGATTAGTGGCCTAAAACCTATAGCCACCATAATGCATTGTTTAGACAAAAAGTAATGATCATGCTCATTGCTCCCCATGCTTGGCCGGTTATTTATGTTCAAATAAGAGGATGTTTTCCTCTTATGAACTCACTTGATCATATCTCATATTATTCATAATACTTCTCACTAGAAAATAAGATATTTTCGGAAACTTAAGAAGTTTCATATAACTTATTCTAAGAGCTTAAACTCGGATTGTCTAAGGTAGAAATCTCGAGTTTCTTGCCTTGGTTAATGCTAAGGGTACTTGTTAGTTGTTCTAGTATAACAATATAAAAGTGATTGAGGATAGTCTAGGTTCATAACCAAGGAGAGTTCCTATACTTGAAAATAGGAAGTTTATCCATATACCCTTAAGCTCAAGAACAAGTACAAGAAGGTGTCTTGTACTTGTGCCAATACACGAATAATGCTCAATGTGAGGAATACTTTTCTTTCTCTATTTCGATTTAAATTGTTAGCATGTAACTAGATCTTGAAATTAATTAAAGAGTTAATTAGTATTACTTAAGAAATATCTTAAGTCTAGGTATTTGAACCAAAAATTGGTGTCAGAGCATAGGATATTGCATGCAATTGGTTTTACAAAGTTTTTACGAGTTAAAGTAACAAAATAAAACTAGAAAATTAGTGATTTATATGATAAAGTCACGAAATTTATAAGCATGTTATACCTCCTGGTACTATAATGAGTAAAGGTCATTTTGATGATTTATGGAAGATTATTGGTTCATTTAATGATTTTTGGTTAAATAAACACATTTTAATTAGTAAAATGAACATTTTATGACTAAAAATAGTTAAACTTTGAATCTGGCCATGAAATTGTAGTATGATACCACATGCTTATTTTACCTACTGTATGTAAAATTTGAGATAAATATGATTTATTTGCATGATTTATGATTTTTAATGGTTAAAAAGCATAAATAGTGATTATTTTGGCATAAATAGCTAAAATGAATTTTTGGCATGAGAAAATTATCATATGTTGAATAAATATTGTACACATCAGATTTATACGTTCAAAATTAATTAGATTAATTTTCGTGTGATTTTAATATTTTATTGGATAAAATCAATTTAAAGCAACTATATTTTTCTCTAAAATGATTCAAAAAGTTTTGACCAAAATTTTGACATGATGATGTTCCTGGAAATGTTCCAGAATATTCAAAATTTTAATTTTAAAATTTTAAATTTATTGTAATTAAATTTGGAATTATTACATACACGTTATGTGAATAAGGGTAAAAAACGAGCAATAATGCAAAACCGAGTTGAATTATTGTCAAATAATTAGTGGAGACTAACTTTTGAGTCCTAAAATATTAAGGGTAATTAACTTGGACTTAAATTTGATTTAATTATTAATTTGTGATTTTAATTGGTGATTATCACGTATTTCCATAAAACCGGTTAAATATACGATATAAGTTTTATTAGGGCGATTTGGCACATTAATATTGCATGAGTTTACATATAATTATGCTGCATTTTGAATGAATGTCATTTTTAGATTTATGTAATTTTGAATTATGTAATTTGTGTTAGTATGGCCTTAGTTTTAATCGATATTACCCGTAATGTAATAGAATATTGATTCGGTTGTAACTTTATGTGATCTCGTATCACTTTATTGTAATATTTTGTTTTTAAAAATGTATAATAGGAAAGTCATGTAATTTTATTATACATTTTGTAATCATTTGTAATTCCGAAGTTTCCTAAAGACGAAGCCATTCAGAAAGATGTTCCGAAAAAGACGGTGTCCTTGGGAGGCGTGCAAATGAAGTTCAAGGGACCAAAGGAGTTGGTTTCTGAATTTGTAATATTTAATTTGATTTTCTATTATTTTAGGAAGGCCATACTAGGAATTTATTTATTGCTTGCATTTTATTTATATGTCACATACATGCCAAATCACCACTTAAATTACACATGCATTTTATCAAGTCAATCAACCGCGTCAATTACAAATATCGATATTTCACCTATTTTGTTTACTTAAAAAGATATAGATAATATAAATTGACTTGACCTCTATTTTATTAATTGAGATTTAGCCTTAACAAATAGTAGAACCCATGAATCCTAATTTCATAAGGAAGTAGGTTCGGCTCACCGAGGTGCTGAACTTATTACGTTGGGTAAGTGGGGCAATAAATCGTTATTGCATCGAAATTTGGTTGAACTCAACGAAAAGATTATGGTCCGTGGCCCATGTGTTCCGGGCTAAAGATGACAATAAAGTATTTCATCGACCAAGAATTCTAATTGTAGAATCGGTTAAAGAGTTAACCCACCAAATAATATTGATAAAGGTCGTGGAGTCCGTGGCTCACATAAACCCGAGTTAATATAGGATTTGGGTCTTGGAATCATTTATGTAATTGGATAGAGGTCATTATATAAATTCTAAACTTGTTTAAAGTGTTTACAAGTATTTTAAAACGATAAATGTTGATGTTTCTTTCATCTTATATTTTGTAGTCAAAACTTGTTTTATTCGCAAGATCGGCAAACGATAACGAGGTTCGACCTCCTGCACCACAACTCACCACCGTATCATGGCTTAGATCCTTTATGGATCAATGCAAATTCGAAAAGAATTGTTCAAATTCGCGAATTGGAATGGGCAACTTTGCCTTGCCACCAAAGGTGATGGTAAGCTTCGTTACCTCACCAAGGCTCCTAAATGCAGGGTCAATAACCCCGTAAAGGTGGCCTATGAGGCCTACCAAATAGAATCGGCCACGATCAAGAATGTCTTGATCTTCTCTATAGATGCCGAACTTCAAAGGAATGTCATAAAGATGATTTCCACGTATGACATCTACACTAAACTCGTGACCATGTTTTCACGAGCTCTTAGGATCATTCAATATGAAGTCGCTTCTTAATTTTTCGACCTTAAACATGAAGGATGGTCAATATGTTTGCTCCCACGTACTCAAATGATTGAGCTTGTCGAGATACTTAAGAAGTAGGGAATAGCGATTCCTGAGAAATTTGTGATTGACCGCATACTCCACTCCCTAAACCGTATCAAAGGGTTTGTTAATTTTAGGGTGAACTTCAACATGCAAAACGTCACCACGACTCTACATGAGTTGCACAAAATGGTTGTGCAAACCGAGCGTGATATGGGCTACCATGCTAGGACTAGCAAAAGTGTTTTGAACATCAAATTACAAAAGCAAAGGGAAGTTCAAGAAGAGTGGACACAAAGGGAAAAACCCCACACCTTCTAAGAACAAAGAAAGGCTATTGGGAATAGTTCTTCTAAGTCTAAGAAGGGTGTCACCTCTAACGACAAGTGCCATTATTGTAATGGTATAGGCCATTGGAGACGTATTTGTCCCAGATATTTGGGAGATATTAAGACTGGACGAGTTCTTCCAGTAGATAATAGTTCTCCCGGATGTTTATGTTATTGATATTAATCTCAACTTTTGTATTTAATACAAGTTGTAGTTCTCAACCTCCTAAATCGGATTTAGGGGATGAGAAGAAGACACGACAAAGCAAGCTAAAAGGGATCTATGAGATAAGGGAGCTAGGGTAGCGACCACATAAAGGAGACCTATGGATTGACTTTGCGTTATTTTGTTATTTGTCTTCCTAGTTATTGTATTTTGAATGTTGTTTTAGAACTTTTTTATTTCCATGTAAGACATGGAAACTGGTTTTATTTCCATTTTGAAAGACAATTGTTGTACTCTATAATGATAGTTTGGTTTTCAACCCAAATCATTATGTTAGTGGAATTTATGTTCTAAACTTTTCATTATACAAAGTTAATATCTTAAACATAAAGTATTGTGACAAATTGATCATATGAGAAAATATAATGATTTGATCATTATAATCACCTAAGTTATGAATTGGATTCTCACTTATGGACTTGTGACTGAGTATCACAACTTATTTGAAATAAGAAAGATCAATTGCATAGTCCAAATCGAGTTAATGAACTCGCACTTGGGGATTTCAATCCATATAAAGCCTAAGATAAGATCCAAGTATGACTCCATACGGGTTATGAAAGGGCTGAGAACTCTAAATTTGTACAAGACATGGATAAAGATTCAAGTATTTAGCTTCGATAGAACAAGTCTATTGGGAAGTTAGAATACAAAGTCTAAACAATTAAGTCTGCTATTGATCAGTTCTGTCGCGGTCCCGAAACAAAAATAATTTACCTGGACTAGGCTAACAACATAAGGAATGTAATTAGGGAAGTAGGGTGTCGATCCTCAGGGAGTACATGTTACTTATGAATTGTTATGGATTGGTTTTCATTTAAAATCGAGTCACTTGAGTTATTTGTCTGAACTATTAACATAAAATAAGATGACAAGAATATAAATGACGATATGTAAGAACAAATATGTAAATTGCAAAGTAAAAAACCCAAAACAGAAGACATACCCGATCGGGTTGTCACGTACCCGATCGGGGAAATCCTCTGATCTGGATATTAACAACTAAATTCTATCTAAAGACGATATTTAAATAACAATATTGAAAGTCTAACTAACTAAACTAATTAACCAGAGAATAACAATAATAAAAACTATCTAGGAACGGAAATAAAAAGACGATAAACTAACTAGATAACGATAAAGTAAACTATCTAATAACAGAAATAAAAAGACAATAAAATAAACTATCTAAAACGATAAAGTAAACTAACTAATCAAGTTGATATAGTGAAAGAGAAATACATGTAAAACTAGTTAAAAGCTTCATAGATACCAATATTAGAATTACTTATGATTGTCTAGGCCTTGTAGCGGTATATTCCTTCCGGATTCGTACCGACCTTTTAGTGGGTCCTAACGTCCTTTCAGCATGGTTAAGTCACTAAACCCCTATTGATAGTCCTAATTCCTATCCCAACTCTCGTCATAAAGATAGAAATGACTAATACAAACAATTGCTTATGGCCACTAAACAAAGTTATAGAATTTGACACGACCAAAGGAAGAAACAATTTAGACGGTTCGATTGGTAACTACTCTTCTTATAATTCGTTTAACTCGCAAATCATTTCAAATATTACAACTCTATTTATTTTATTTACACAATGATAATATTACAATATTAGATTTAATCTAATCTATGTGATTATGTGGTTAAGTAGATTAGTAAGAAAAAGATGTACGAAATTAAACTATGAAATATAAATACTAAAGTGATTATGGTGATTATATTAACAATGATTCTAATGACAAATTTTAGGATTATTTGATTAGGTAAATTATAATGTGGCATGCTAAATAATAATTTGGTTTTAACTAGATAAATTTTAGGTTGATTTCTTAACAACAACAATATTATAAAAATGATACTAGTGAGATTATAGTTCATGGTGATTAAAATTGCATACGTAAATAAGATTAGAGAATTACCAAGTCGGAATATGAGTATATAAGAACGAAAGTAAGAACAAATACCCAACCAAATAACAAAAGCTAAGTAAACACTAGGGAAGTACTAAGAAAACTATAAAAACTTGTAAGAAAGTATGCTAAAAGAAATGATAATAGATTATTAGATTATTGTAAAAGTTGATGATAAAAAGATGATTGTTGGATGATTATTGTGTGTAATGATCATTGGCTTTTATAAGGCTGTATGGCTGCTGATCCTCTTGCAAATTCGTATCCTAGTCAATGCATTAAACAACCCATTTAAGCTCGGATTGAAGAAGAGCCAAGTAACGTCTTCTTGCAGGAATACCCGATCGGGTAACAGGCAATCCGATCGGGTTTTTGTGTAAGTCGGATTTTCCGTCTTTTCATCTTAGGCACGGAATCCTATGCCTTAGTCTTTGGTCAATGCACTACGGAATTGGGCTTGGGCTGATCTCCTCTTGACTTGGGTTGAGTTTTCCTTTTAAAGTTCAAAGCCAAAAATCTAAATTGAGTCCATTCGAGGAAAGATGTAGCGGAATCGTAATCAAATCGTGAACTGGCCATCATCAATTCCTTGAAAACTCGTATCCTAGTGTCTTTGCTCCATAAAGTAGGAAAATATAGCAAAACCGCTTCATTTCCTATAAAACGAGTCAAAACACGCAAAACAACTAGAATAGCAGTATTAGCTCGTTAATCACTTAACAAAGTGCATAAATCGTATAGAAATCGAGCTAAAACGGGGGATAAATCAATACAAAATATCACTTATCAAACTCCCCCAAGCTAAACCCTTGCTTGTCCTCAAGCAAATATAACAAGCATAACTAGGACAAGGGTAGCTAACGATGATCAATCTATCATGCAAATCTCAAAAAGTAAGCTCTAATAAGTAGATGAATCATAAACCCACAACAACAAGGGCGAAAGAAAAATGCGAAACATGGTTGAGATTTACATAACGGCGCAACATAGAAAATATTCTTCGGACTTTTTCAGCTCTTGCATGATCTTTTTGACAATGGACTCTCACGGTACACTCTTCACTCAATTTTTTTTGTAAAATATGAAATATTGGTTCAAATTTGAAGTGACACTCACCTATCTACAACTTATAAGAATGTGCCCGCAGTCTAGTATGGTAGACAATCCGAAATCATTAAGTAAAACTAATCATGATCAAATTATAATGTAAGAAGCTCAAGTAAAGTAAAGAAAAGGCTTGGGAAATTTGGGTAAGAAAGTGGACAAATGAATTTGGTCATGTGGAGCTTAAAGTCAAGCTAGTAATAACCAAATGTGTAGTGGATACTCAATCCAAATCATACCAATTCCCATCGATAATAGTCAAAGCCAAAAGCAGCATATTGGCTTATTAAACATTAGGATCAAGATACAACTTCCCATAATTTTCTTTCTTTTCATTTCATGGAAGCGTTTTCCCTCTTTTCCTTTCTTTTTTTTTCTTCTTTTTTTTTTTTTTTTTTTTATGAGCTTTCAATTTCATTTTTTCATTTTTCCTTTTTCATAATTTTTCAAAGCTCTTTTTTTTCCTTTTTCTCTCTTTCACCAAAACCCGGAAATCAGTAATCCCGAGACGGCCCACACCAAATGGTGGAATTATCATAACATCGCAAAAGCACAGAACACCCCTACACAAATAGTTGGTTACTAGCTCAACAAGGGTAAGCAAATTTATAATGTAGCTAGAAAGAATGGTGTTTATTGTGAAAGTTGAACAAGAGATTGAATGACTTCAAAATGTAGATCATGACAGTAATACTTATAGAAAATGGAATAAAAACCATACTTATGCGTTTTGATGTAACACAAACTATAAGGAGAAACTACTCACTCCTAAACTGGGATCGGGTTCAGATGTACCGACCACTGGAGGCTCTACCTTACAATATGAGTAGCTTGCTAAAGTCAAGATCAAGCTTAATTAAATCCAAATGCAATTTCCTATCTACTGTGTACAAGACATCCCCATGAATGCACAATTCCTCATAATAAAACGAAACATCAGCTTATAAAAACTACAAAATGAGAAATGTAAGATGGAAATGAACCTTTCTTTTTGTTTTTTTTTGAATTTTTTTTTTTATAAAACTAAAAAGAAATTAAGAAAACTAAACTAAAAAGAAACTAAGAAAACTAAAAAGAAATAAACTAAAAAGAAAACTAAAAATCTAAATGCAATCCTAAATGCAAATCCTCCCCCAAGCTAAAACTTCACATTGTCCTCAATGTGCATGCAATTATAACAGAAACAAACCGAGAAACGGTTGACAGCACATGGAAAAGAGAAACGATATGAAAATCTAATGGGAAAAAGGCAAAATAAAACTAAAAATGTTAAAAATAAAGAAAAGGAATCAAATTCTTACAAAATGGTCAGCCTCCCCCAAGCTAGTATAAACAAGGGGAGCTCATCATCATATCACAAATGCCACCAGCTACGGCCTCTCCTCTCAGAAGGAGGTGGCTCGGGTTTGGATCCAGAAGCATCTGCATAGTGGGTATCATCTGCAGAATGATAACTACCACGAGAAGGAAAGATCCCGGTTGGGTTGCTGGCTCCAAAGGTCTGATACTCCTCCACTTGGTGATCAGGGAAATCACCTCCATACCCTCCAAACCTCTCTACGCCATAGTCGGTTCCACAATAATCCGGTCCGGTTCGCGGCACACCTGCACCATAAGCAGCACCATACCTCCCCTCGGGCCAAGTATAAAAAGACGGGTGGGGGCCCTCGGGTCTAATCACACCTTGCCTAGCAAAGTGGTCATATATGGGGTGCAAAGCAAGCTGTTGGTCGGACTGAATCCTATTGACAGACAATGTTAAAGCTTCAAACATGGCGGCTACATCGCCCTCAGCATGGGTCGAGTGAGAGGATGATCCAACCTCAGGGCGGCTGGATCTAAGCTGAACAGGGGGGTCAATGGGAGTAATATCCCCAACAGGAAGGTAGTAGGTAGGTCGAGGTAAGATAGACTCACCCTCTTGAAGTGGAGGTCGCTGCCTAAGGATTGGAATTTGCTCTTCCTCGGCGGTCAACTTGACCGAGTCACGGCCAGCAATCCTCCAAATCATATGGGGGTGAGAAGCACGAAACCAGTTGAGTTGAACAAAGTATGCATAATCTAACCCATTTCCCATCTCGGTGGGAGGTGTAGTCAATGCCTGAAGGTCGGTGGTGGCTTGGTTAAAGCCACAAACTCCCATAGCTAAGTGAGTGATAAGACCTCCATAGACAATGGCTGTGTTCTTAGGATTAACAGCTTTGGTCAACTGAACAGCAAAATGATACGGTAGACTAACAGATCACGGTACATCACCATCCACATTCAAAAATCCCCCTAACATTTCTAACTCTACTCGTCTCACCAAATGAGGTTCAGCACGACCCAAAAAGGTCCATCCCATGAATCTTTGCCAGATTCTAATGGCGGGATGATGTATATGTTGGTGTGGGACATGGTCCCAACGAGAGACAGGGTAAGTCGAAATAGCACTCCAAAGCAGGCTAACATAAAAGCTTTCCGGAGGTGAGATAACAGTGTTTGCAGTGGTGAGACCAAAATAACTAGCAAAGTGCTCCAAGTTCATACTATAATCATCATTGAACAAACGAAACCGAACTTGGGGCATAGTGTTTCTATTTCTAGACCGATGCAACTCGAATGAGCTTAAAAATTCAAGAGTTAATTGGGGGAAAGTCTCATAGCTAAAGTTCATGCTAGCACTCATACTTAGACCCCTAAACAACACATTAACATGCTCAAAAAGTTTCATATGCCTTAAAGAAGAAACATTGAGGAACTTGGTAGCCCTCATACCTTTGCTTTTAAGCACGCACCATTTTTGCCATTGCTCATGTGAGCTAAATTGTACATCCGGGAAGCTAGGATCATGCATAGCATTCCCTTGATTCTCGGGTTGTTCATTAGCATCATGCATTTCAATATCCTCCTCTTGTGCTCTACTACTCTCTCCTTGAGTGGAGGTTCTTGCCCTCTTTGATTTCCTTAGTAAAGGTGCCATTTTCTACAAATAACTAGTATTAAAACACTTCATTTGTAAAAACAATTTGACAGTCATAAGTGTTATAATACTTAGCTTTAAGCACAAATTCAAGTATAGTGACCTTAGTAAAACATTGTCATGCTATCTTTTAAGCACAAATGGATGTTATAAGCATAGCAATATGTTAATTAGGTGAGCAATATATACTTGAATGAATTTGGCTACTACCTAAAGGTACCAATGCTAACTTAACATGACAAGATCATAAGTGCATAGTATAAAGCATGAATTCAAGCATCATACTGTAACAACCCGAAAAGTACCCGATTTTTCTAGTAAAAATATTTACTAACACTTTTCAGTAGAACTTAAGTTTTTAAAATAGGAATTTTTGTTCCGAGTCTTATTTTGAAATTCCGCGTTCGTATTTGGAATTTCTGAGGGATTTCATGAAAAGACCGTTTTTAGTCATCTTTGACTTTTCTTGACTTTTAAGTCGTCTTTGACTTTTCCTTGACTTTTAAAGTCGTCATTGACTTTTTCTCGACTTTTAAGTCGTCATAAACTTTTCTGGACTTTTAAGTCATTTCTGACTTTTCTCGACTTTTCAGTCAACTTTGACTTCCGTTGACTTTTCCCGACTCGCCTCATAAGTTTGAAGACCGAAATTTTATTTAAAAAATAATATTTTTGATTTATTTTTATAAAGATTTATTAAGATTTATCATAATTTAATATAATTATTTTGAATTTATTCGGAATTTAAAGAATAACTTTTACGGTTTTTAACCGAACATCATTTAACTATTCCCGACTCATCGTAAATCCCGAAACGAAATCAAAACTCGACTTTGGCATGAGTCACACGCGCGTGTCATCGTTTTCCACTAACAATTAGATATTTTAATTATTTTGATTAAACTAATCAAAATATCTAGATATTTATCAACTTTATCGATCAGTTAACGAAAATTACGCAAATCGTTTACAAAACTGACCCGACAATCACAAACCCACACGGCACACTCACCCTCTCTTAAGCCTTGATATTTTCATTTCTTTTGATTAATATAACATAATATCTAGATATTTAGTGTAATTAACTTTATCGTTAATTATATTTAATCGATTACCGTAAAACAATTATTAAACCTGAGTCAATTACGTAACAACAATTTCAAAACTCGACATCTATTCTTGCCTATAATTACACGGCTCATCCACTCTTCTTTACTCACAAACAACTTTTCATTTTACAACAAATCAACATAAGATCAAAATATCACTTTCTTTAATCGTTCTTCGTGTTCTTCGTCGTTCATCATTTGTTCTTCGTTGTTCTTGAGCAAAACCTTCATAAAACCTTCATTTCTTAATTAAATCCGTCCTATCTTATATTTCTAGACTCTCCTCTTCGCTCCTCATCTTCCCGTACGGTTTAATTTCAATTCCGTCAAGATCGTTTTCAACACTTTAATTATGAGAAATTAAGTTTTAAGTTCTAATAATGTTTTTCTTGTCATTTCTTATAGGGGAAGATTTTGAAGACGAGTTTTGAGACTCGTATATTTTGGGTGAAGATTAGTAGAAGGGTTCTTATTATATATACTTCTTATTATTTTGGTGCTAATTGTTTTGCTAGCTAAGGTAACAATTCCGTTTTACTCGACGAATAAATGTCACATAGCCTTTAGTTTTTGGTTCATGTTATGGTTAATTATGATGTTAGTTAGTAACATAGCCTTTAGCTTTTGTTTTCTTTAGTTTTTGGTTCATCTTTAGTTTTTGTTCATATTATTATGATTTTATGATTTTTAGTTAGTAACATGATAAGTTGTTAATTTTATTATGTTGTATGAATTTATAAACATGTTAGTGTTCTTGACAAATTTTTATGGTTTCTTCAAAATCATGATTTTTGTATGATTGATGGTTGTTTTGGATGTTTAAAAATGGATGTTGTTAATTAAAAACATGTTAGAATTAATTTGGAATTGGGGTTGTTGTTTTGGTGGTGGCCGGAAAAGGGGGCTGTGAACCGGACCAAACCAGCCGGTCCAGGCCGGTTCAGACCCGGTCTGGGTTGGTCCATGGTGGGTCCGGGTTTTGGTCTTTGGGTTGTGTCGATATTTGATTGTTATGTTGTTGTTTTGACGGGTTTTAATTATGTTAAAGCATGCGGGAAATAATTAGAAACGGTTTTTAGTAAAATCGTTAAAAAGGCCAAAACAGGCCCAAACCAGCCGTGGGGCCCAGGCCAGGCCCGTGTCATGTTGGCCCAAATCAGCCCGTGGGTCCCCTTGTGGGACTTGTGACGGTTTTTGAGTTATCGTTATTTTATCGCGTTTTGTAATAATTAGCAAGTGAGAAATATTAATAAGTAAAATATTTAATTAAAGGTTTTTCATTAAATTATTATTTCTCACATGTTAGAAATTATAAGACGAGATCGTAGTTTAATTTAATATTCTTTTAGTCAAACGGGTTTGGGTATGATATAATAATTCACATGGTAGAAGTTAATAAAATAACATGTAATTAATATGTTGACTTTTATGTCTAAGTCTATGTGGTAAAGACTCTGTTTCTAGCCGGTTTGACCAAACGGGTTTGGTCAAACTAAGATCTAGTCATCCCCGTTTTGACTGATGACCCGTCGCGGGACTCGGGTCGGGGATTTGTCTTCAAGTAAGGTTGTATTTAATTAATGAATTAGCCTTAGTAGATATGAGGCGATATGATATTTGATTATGATTTATATGCAATTAGTCACATGATAGGATTTTTTTCCCGTGACTGTTTGATTATATGGTTGGTGTCGTGTTGACTAAGTACCCATAGAGAATTATGATTATATGGCGTCTTGACCATTCTAATTCTAAATGAGTATCTTGGACCATGACATTGATAGGCCTTACTATCTTTAACGAGTATATAGTTCTGTTAAATAGCTTTTGTGTCACGGCCTGGGGGGCTTATCTCCAAGTCGGGCATGGCATCCTAAGAGTTGCGCTTTGGGAAGGGAGCCAGCTTAAGTACTAACCATCTCTGCTTAGGGGGTCGCCTAGTAGAGTTTCTCGTGTACGGTTATGTCATGAGACGGGGAATGGAATAGCTGTTGTCGCTAGGTCTGATCAGTCTAGGACTAGAATGTTTTCCTACCTTGTGGTATAGCCTCGAGTTACAGAAGTCTTCTATTGACGGTACTAGGAACTTATGCCTGTTTGTAGAAGTATTGGTCTTTCATGTTTGTATGATTCTATGAGTTCTAGAAGGTGAGATGCAAGCCTGCTAAGATTGATAGAGGGGATTACCGATTGTTAACATGATTCACATGATTACTGTTGATTAGGGTTGGGTGTATCAGGGCCATGTTCATGGAAACTCGCTGACCAGCATACCAGCTTCCCTACCTCGTGTTATAGTTTATTATCGGATTCACATGATAGCTTTCATATGCAAGGTTATATGTTAGTTAATTGTTTCATAACATGAAAAGCATATCATATATGTTAAGGTTTTGTATTTTCCATGTACATTGCTTTTATGTTATTCATGTTTAATTAAACTCGACATTTCGTGGCTGGGAGAACGCGGAGTTACTCCCCACTGACTGTGGCTTCCGTGTTTATATTTAATGCGGTTGGCAGGTTTGTGATGCATACATTGGGTACATTGACGAGCTAGCGAGCGAAGTATTTACCTTGGACCTATATTCGGTTCTTTAGGATTGTATATTATTATACACTCTTTTATTTCCGTATTTATACGTGAGATATGTCTCCCGTCTTGTATATTTCTTTTGTATAATATTATTTCCGTTTTGTAATGAACCTTTTTATTT
>JAIUZE010010336.1:0-11089 GCA_022085475.1 Heliosperma pusillum
TCGTCTCTTTAATTCCCGTATTTGTTTGTAACATTTTGACACACCTCGTGTTATATATATCTTGCATGTTTAAAGGTTTTTAAAATACCGTATTTCCGCATATTATTTCACATGCTTGTATGTTTTATATTTCCGCATTCGCGAGGGTTGTCACATAATAGATATGGGGATGAACTTCCTAAGTCCCAAGTGTAGAGACACTCCTCTTGGATGCACCTAGACTATCCCAAATCGTCTTCTTATCACACAATGCTAAGTGTGACAAGAAGCCTCCTTCACCTTATTATCACTACTACAATTAGTAGTATAACTTGGTGTATGAATGTTTGAGAATATTGTAAGAACAACTTGTTTGTGCTTATTTTCTAGTGAGATAAGTTAATCAACACACACCCTTTTATGTGAAGTAGTGAAGAGAACTTATTCTCTTCACTTTGCTTGGGCATGCCGGTTTTGGGACTTGGGAGGGGACAAGCATTCTTTGCTTTTTCTCTTACCCAAGTCTCTAGGGTAGGCTATCGTCCTTAGGGTGTAATTATATTGTTTATCTCATAAAACATACAAATAATTACCATCCCAATTACTATTACCAAAAACGGCACACATGAAGTAAAATGGACTTCCATTTAAACTTTTACATTTTGTCATTTGTCATATGTGTGACATGTGACAAATTACATGTAATCTTGATTATAAAATTATATTTAACAATTAAATACAATCTTATAACAAATAAATTATACTTAACATTTTAAGTAACAATCTATAATTACGTGTATGTAAAATGATTTATCTCATATATGGTTAATATAAGGGTTTTTTGACAACTGATACCTACTATAGTTCATTTTTTACCAACTGCTACCTAAGTAAACTTTTTTTTAAACTGCTACCTAAATGCTTGCTTCGGGAACATTTTAGTACCAATGCATATAATAACTTAAATTGAAACAATCTCAGCCCTTGATTTTAAAACTTAGTCTTAAATTGTTATTTCTATTCCTATTTTGCCCTTACCATCAACCTTCTAACATCTACCTCATACAACCTTAATCTTTCATGACACTTAATTGAATTCATTCTTTTCAACCCAATTTTTCTTACTCATTCAATTTGTTCATCTTAAGCATAACTCCAAAATATTAATCTTGCTTCTACATTTTATTTGACTCTTCAACTCTTTCCTTAGTTGTTTCCAATTTGAGCTTCTCCTCTTTTTTTGGTCAACAAATCTGGGATTTTTTTTTCAAGGTTTACATCACTCACAAATTGGGTTATATGAAAGAAATTAGAAGGTAATAATTATGGGTTGCACATTTGTAAGAGCAAAACAACAAGTTCAAGAAAACTAATGTAAAGAGATTGTGATCAATGGGAATGAGGAGGACAATAAAAATGGCAGCACTGACTCCACTAGATACATGACCATTATTTAATTTTTCCTATCCCTTATGTAAACCTTTTCTCACTGCAATAACACTCTATCCTTCACTTGTAACACCCGTAAATGTACCCTATTTTTATAGAGAAAATATTTTACGGTTACTTTTCAGTGAAATTTAGTTTTAATCGTAAATTTAATTTTCCGAGTCGAATTTAGAATTTCCGAGTTCGTATTTGGAATTTCCGCGAGATTCTATGAGAATCCCGTCTTAAGGGGAGTTTGACTTTTGTTGACTTTTTCCTCATACATACTCATACTCCCTTATCCTATTTCTCATTCACACAAACACCATTCAAGCTTACTTCCTCCTTAAGAAAAAGAAACCCTTGCGTCCATAAACTTTCCGATCTTAAAATCATCGTAGCTCATTCGTTCTTTGCTCAAATTCTCGTAAGTTCGTCTTATTCTTCCCCTCTTAGCTTCCTCTATCCGTATTGGTAATAAAATTACCATCTTTCTCGCTTTTTAAATTATCCGTCTTTCTCTAGGTGAATTATATTCATCTTTTATTATCTAATTGTATGTAGGTGGAGACTAGGAAGGTTTAGAATCGATTAAAGACGCGTAAAGGTAACGGTGAAGGGTTACTCGATATCATTTACGTATTTTACATGGTTTATATGCTAGAATTCGTATTTAAAATACGATTAGAAAGCTTAGGATTCATGTTATGGATGATGATTGTTGTTATTTGATGATTGTTGATGATGAATATTGATTGTTGATAGTTATTAGAAATGAATTATGAGAATTGGAAATGATAGGATTGAATTTATGTTGAAGGCTCTCGGGTGAATTGGTAACTCATGTCACGGGCGTGAAATACAAGTCACGGTCGTGAGTTGTGCAGTTTCACTGAACTGACCCCTTTTCGTAAAATGATCATATCTCCTTCGTTACTTGCTTGATTTAGGCTTGTGACCTATCGTTGGAACCGTAAGAGGATAAGCTATCACCTCGATTTAGAATTTCTGTATTTGCATCTCTAGAACTCTAGTTATGACAGTTTGAAGTGAACCCTTGTTTTAGTTAGTTTCTAAACTTGTTGTTTTGGAGAGGTATCCATCTTTCTTATTTATTATGCTTCTTAAACTTGGTCTAATGCTTATGTATCATGTATTGATTCATGTTTATCATATTTACATTTATATAATGCCATATTCTCATGTTTTGTGACGGTTTTTGATATGTCCCACTTTGAGTCGGTTTTTACAAATGATACGGTTTGAGCACTATTTTGTCTTGTGCTTTGTACTCTCATTCCCTTGGCTACCTCCACGTTCGTAAGGCTGGAATGTTGGAACGGGGAGGTATCCTACTGCTTAAATGCATGTGTTAGTGGGCATACGACGACGTTGTTGGGAGTTGGACGCTATGCGTTGATCGACCCGGCCGTCAAATGTTGTGTACTTGCGAGGTGGTGTTATTTGCATGTAGCGTACCGCTTGTTATGAGGCTTGTGCTCTTTTCCGCCTCTTTCGTAAATTGATCTACCGAATTTGGGGTACTCGGCGTCTATGATTGACCGAGTCTTGGATGCGAAATGTCATCGCATGTCGAATCGGAAAATGTGATTCCGAGAATCTGGCCAGGTTTAGATTAGGAGCCGTTTTATTATCGTTCCTACCAGGAGGAAATTAGTCTACATATACGAAATGTAGCATCGTGTATGCGTTCAGGCAAATGCTTTATCCCGTGGATGCCTTTTAATCATACTTGCCATGTACACGGTGCTAGTGCGTTTCATTTACCGTGAGAAATGTCGTCTTTGTGTCCTTGTCTTTGAATGCTTGATTTCTTGATTGTATTCATAGTCATTGCATGACTTGGCATCGTCAATGTATAGGTTCGTGAATGGATGATAATATGTTGGATTTATAGTGATCATCGCATGACTTGGCATGGTTTGTTTGTCGAGTCTCAATCTTATCAAACTTATACCGCTAACGGTTAGATGCAAGCCCTAGTGAGCGTATTCGGTTGCCTAAGAGTGTCTTCCCCGAGTCTTTGTATAACATGATGGATTCGGACTTGTACCTCTTATGCTCTTATCATTATTTATCGAATTGCCTATTTATCCTTATCGTATCTCACATGTATATTCATATATGCATGATTTTACTTTTGTATTTCCTTCTATGTACGTTTAATGTGATATGGCTGGGAGAACCCGGAGTTACTCCTCACTGATTGTGGCGTTCATGTTTTTCATGAATGAACAGGTTGCTTGCATGGATGGCTTTTTGCTTATGCTATTTTGGGTTCGGGTGTGAGCTAGCGGGCGTTGCCCCTGGAAGATTTACCTCTAGTCGTTAATTAGCTAGTTTGCTAAACACTTGTTCTTGTTAACATTTTGAGAGACTCCGTCTCTTTGTTGTATTCCGTACTTAGTTTGTAATGTTTTGACACTCCTCGTATTTTTCTATCTTGCATGTATAAAAGTTTTTAAAATACCGTATTTCCGCAAATTAATTCACATGCTTGTATGTTTTATATTTCCGCATTCGCGAGGGTTGTCACAGTTAGTATCAGAGCTTTATCGCTCCCGACGCACACACGTGAACCCTAAACTTAAACTACTTGACCTTGAAATAATAAATGAGAGATAGGTAGACTTAAGGACCTAAGGTGGTAGTCTTTGGTGTGCTTGATGTTTGTTAGGTTCTAACTTGTTTGTTGATTGTGTTGAGTGATGGTATGTTTGTTTGTATCTACCGTCTTAAGGTGGATCATTGTGTTACCTAGAAGAAGTATCCTCTACCAAAGATTTGAAGATTTACAAGCCTAATTGAAGTGTATTTCTTCCTCATCTATGAATTCTCTCGTCCTTATTGTATTATGCTCTCTTCCTTCTATCTAGGTGCTTCTTTCTCTTCCAACCTATTTGCCTCTTGAAAAATTACTCTTGATAGTTCCTCCATCTTACCATTAGTATCCTTACCTTCCTCTTGTAACATTTTTATGGATGTCATACCCTTTTATTTGTGGTATATTGTACTTGGTCGGAAGAACTTTGAATTTTGTGGAATATTAGTGATTGTTAGAATAAATTTGTGATTTGAGGAAAATGGTGTAGATCTAAATTCACCTTATAATGATGATTGGTTGTAACTCTAAGGAAAGATAGTAAGATAAGTTTGATGATTTTAATGCTTGATGCTTGCCATGATTAATGTGTTGATAGTTCATGGTATTTGATGGTGTAAGGTTGAATGAGTTGGCTATGACTTCTTAACTCAATTAGTAATTTAGTCTTTTGGACTTAGAAGTTTAGTATGGTTTTGAAGACCATGCTTATGATATGTCTAATTGGTGTAAATAAGAAGTTTAGAATGATATCTTGAGGTGCGAAATACTTTTGAGGTTAAGTGACGTCTTGTGGTTTCCTATTGTGTGTTTGTGAGTGTAGGCTTAGTGGAAAAGCATTTGGCTATAGTTCTTGGATTTAAAGATATGATCTTATCTTATGGTATCGGAGACTCGTTTGGAGTAGTAAGGTTTCGTTGTAAGTTGAACCATATTACTTGAGGATTATGATGTGAGTTATGATAAAAGTACTTTGGGACGTTAATGATGATGTTTGACTTGAGGTTGTACTTTGTTAATAATGAACTCGTGGGCTATATGATGTTGTTAATGACGTTTTGTTTTGTGTTCTACCTTGTGGCCGTAGGAGTTGAAAAGAGATTAGTATGGGGAATTCCTTATTGGTTTTTCGGTTTTTGAAACCTTTGGGAATGTGTCAAATTATGGAGTTGAGAGAATGTTATTATGCTTGAGTTGCAATTCCGCAATTGGGAATCCGTGTTATATGAAAGTATGGATGAATTGGGTTGTAATCTATTTGTTAAATCTAGGTGTACTTTACTCCGATGATTTGTGGTACGAGGGTCCCTTGTAAGAGACCTTTGTTATTGAGATGATTTGCTTTGCTATCGCCCTGAGTTTGAAAAGGGAATTTTGAGGATTAGACCTTAAACCTTTTTCTCGTGCCATTATCCCTTTCCATTTCCTTTCATGCAAGTTCCTACTAAGCCCGATTCCTAGGAAATTGTTTTCTCTTATCTTTTCCTTTGCTTGGCTACCTTCATAGCTATATCTATCCAATATCTAGCTTTTGGCTCCCTGCCTCTAGCGTTCCTCTAATTTTCGTCCGATCTTATCGCGTTCGTGTTTCCCTCGAAATCTCCTATCGTTTCCAATGTCATGGTGTCATTGTCTTTCCTCTGGTGAGATGATTAGGTTGTTAGCTAGCTTCGTGTTGATTTTGAACATGAATAGGATTGGGATTTAAACCTTAGGATGAATCTGTTGGTGGTATTGTACTCTCTTGGTGGCTTCATTTATAAAGCTTGCTAGTGTAGTGCTATTTTGGGAATCAAGTTGAGCGAGATGATATTCGTTGTTGTTGAGTATTATATAGGTTGCTTGGGATATCATTTGGGAATTTGATGTCTCTAATTGGTGGATTCTAAAAGAGACTTTTCTTTAGGGTAATTGAGTTGGTACCCAAAGTTTGAGGAGTTTTGTCATAAATGAAAATCGATTCATTTTGAGTTTTAGATGAATTAGATGATTTAAATGGTTGTCTGATTGCCAAGTGATTGGTCTTTGTGGTTTAGAATTAGTAATTCTCTTTTATTCTTAAACAATCATAGTTTGAGATTGAGAAATGTTCGTTGCAAGCTTTGGATAGTTAGTGCTCAGTTGTTATGGATTATAGTGTTAGAATGGTGAACCCATTTATCTTGAGAATTAGTAACCACCGTAGTTTGCTAATGTGACTATTCATATTTGAGGCTTCGAGCGTAGTAATGATCGAATTAAGGATGTTAGGGCGTATTAAAGAATTCTTATAAGCGATAATGGATTGTCGATTTTCCCTTGTCGTGAAACTTTGGATGAGACTAGTTGGATCTTAGATAATTATGTTTGGTTGCATGGATTGTGTTTTGATTTTCGAGGATGAGAAAGTTCATTGTAAATTTAGGATAAATGAGTTGAAGTAAATTGGATTAAAGGATTTCATGGTAAGTCCTTTACTTTATGGTTGTTAGCGATCATGTTTCCATAGATAAATATTTTGTTGGTAGTTTCTAGTAAGAGTTTTGATGAAACTAAGAAGATTAGAGTGCGTAATAAATCTTTAATGTGGATTGTTAGTTGTGGAGTCTACCGTGCCGATGGACCTTAGTAGATTCTAATGGGATTCGAATAATTGGGATTTGTTACTCGAAGTTTCGTGATTATGGAATATTTTTGTAGGATTTCTGATGATTGAAAATGATGAGTTGCAAATTGGGTAAATTGCATTCTCTTGAGGATTTGGTTTATTAGTAGAGTTAGTGATGTCGAATTCTTGTAGATCTTCCTGCCGACTTTATCTTAATCTTCTTATCCCTAAGAGTTCGATTTGTTTTGTTTTTGCGTGCTTTGTATATATTTTATTATCATGATTTGTGAACTTGATGTTCGAGTCGCTCTATGTACGTGTAATGTGTTCGTATTTTGATTGTATCTTTGATAAAACTTTAAAATTTCCATATTATATTTCTAATTTAACGTTTCAAAGAAGTCTAAAGAGGGTTTGTGTACCCTCTTTTTGGAGAAAATGGATTTCTTTTGCTTGTATATTTGGATTTTGCGTTTGGTTGGATGTTTGCACTTGTTATTGGAGACGTCTGATAACTAGTCCTGCACTTACTAACGATGTTTTGAATTTCGATTTCACTATTTCGACATTGCTTTGATTTGGATAATTAGAGTTCTCGTTTGCGACGAGCATTCTTGAGATCCGTAAGTAAGTTTCACACTTATGAAAATGCTCCTTAAACCGTTTTCGAGAAGAACCTCGTTTCATAAATGTTTCCCTTGTAAAAGCTTTCTTGTTAATTTTTAAAACCGATTCCTGTCTTTGATACTTTTATTTTCTACTATCAAGTTTCGAGGACGAAACTTTTTAAAAGGTGGGGTGATTGTAACACCCGTAAATGTACCCTATTTTTATAGAGAAAATATTTTACCGTTACTTTTTAGTGAAATTTAGTTTTAATCGTAAATTTAATTTTCCGAGTCGAATTTAGAATTTCCGAGTTCGTATTTGGAATTTCCGCGAGATTCTATGAGAATTCCGTCTTAAGGCGAGTTTGACTTTTGTTGACTTTTTCCTCATACATACTCATACTCCCTTATCCTATTTCTCATTCACACAAACACCATTCAAGCTTACTTCCTCCTTAAGAAAAAGAAACCCTTGCCTCCATACACTTTCCGATCTTAAAATCATCGTAGCTCATTCGTTCTTTGCTCAAATTCTCGTAAGTTCGTCTTATTCTTCCCCTCTTAGCTTCCTCTATCCGTATTGGTAATAAAATTACCGTCTTTCTCGCTTTTTAAATTATCCGTCTTTCTCAAGGTGAATGATATTCATCTTTTATTATCTAATTGTATGGAGGTGGAGACTAGGAAGGTTTAGAAATCGATTAAAGACGCGAAAAGGTAACGGTGAAGGGTTACTCGATATCATTTACGTGTTTTACATGCTTATATGCTAGAAATCGTATTAGAATACGATTAGTAAGTTTAGGAATCATGTTATGGATGATGATTGTTGTTATTTGATGATTGTGATGATGAATATTGATTGTTGATAGTTATTAGAAATGGATTATGAGAATTGGAAATGATAGGATTGAATTTATGTTGAAGGCTCACGGGTGATTTGGTAACACATCTCACGGTCGTGAAATACAAGTCACGGTCGTGACTTGTGCAGTTTCACTTGCATGACCCTTTTAGTATAAAATGATCATATCTCCTTCGTTACTTGCTGTTTAGGCTTGTGACCATTCTTTGGAACCGTAAGACAATAAGCTATCCCCTCGACTTGGAATTTCTGTATTTGCATGTCTAGAACTCTAGTTATGACAGTTTGAAGTGAACCATTGTTTTAGTTAGTTTCCAAACTTGTTGTTTTGGAGAGGTTCATACGGTTTCCTCTTTATTATGCTTCTTAAACTTGGTCCTAATGCTTATGTATCATGCATTGATTCATGTTTATCATAGTTACATCTATATAATGCCATGTTCTCATGTTTTGTGACGGTTTTTGATATGTTCCCACTTTGAGTCGGTTTTTTACAAATGATACGGTTTGAGCACTATTTTGTCTTGTGCTTTGTACTCTCATTCCCTTGGCTACCTTCCCGTTCGTAAGGCTGGAATGTCGGAACGGAGAGGTATCCTACTTCTTAAATGCATGTGTTAGTGGGCATACGACGACGTTGTTGGGAGTTGAACGCATTGCGTTGATCGACCCGGCCGTCAAATGTTGTGTACTTGCGAGGTGGTGTTATTTGCATTTAGCGTACCGCTTGTTATGAGGCTTGAGCTCTTTTCCGCCTCTTTCGTGAATTGATCTACCGAATTTGGGGTACTCGGCGTCATGTGATTGACCGAGCCTTGGATGCGAAACGTGTATCGCATGTCGAATCGGAACACGTTTATTCCGAGAGTCTGGCCAGATTTAGACTAGGACCGGATATTTATATCGTCGTGCTACCAGGAGGAAATTAGTCTACATATACGAAATGTAGCATCGTGTATGCGTTCAGAGAAATGCTTTATCCCGTGGATGCCTTTTAATCATACTTGCCATGTACACGGTGCTAGTGCGTTTCATTTACCGTGAGAGAGGTCGTCTTTGTGTCGTTGTTCTTGAATGCGTGATTTCATGATTTTATTCATGGTCATTGCATGATTGGGCTTCGTCATTGTATTGTTATGTGTGGATGGGTGATTACATGATTGATATTCATGGTCATTCGATGACTTGGCATGGTTTATTTGTCGAGTCTCAATCTTATCAAACTTATACCGCTAACGGTGAGATGCAAGCCCTAGTGAGCGTATTCGGTTGCCTAAGAGTGTCTTCCCCGAGTCTTTGTATAACATGATGGATTTGAACTTGTACTTCATATGCTCTTATCATTATATATCTAATTGCCTATCTATCCTTATCGTCTCTCACATGTATATCTATATGTATGCATGCTCTACTTTTGTATTTCCTTCTATGTACGTTTAATTTGATATGGCTGGGAGAACCCGGAGTTACTCCCCACTGACTGTGGCGTTCATGTTTTTCATGAATGAACATGTTGCTTGCATGGTTGGCTTTTTGCTTATGCTATTTTGGGTTCGGGTGTGAGCTAGCGAGCGTTGTCCCTGGAAGATTAACCTCTAGTCCTTAATTAGCTAGTTTGCTAAACACTTTGTCTTTTGTTAACACTTTGAGAGACTACGTCTCTTGTGGTATTTTTATTTAGTTTGTAATATTTTGGCACTCTTCGTATTTTTCTTTCTTGCATGTAAAGGTTTTTAAAATACCGTATTTCCGACTAGACGGGGTAATTTCATCTTGACCAGCTATGTTAGATGGGGTAATTTCGTCTAGACGGGGTAATTTCATCATGCTTGTATGTTTTATATTTCCGCATTCGCGAGGGTTGTCACAACTGAGGGATAACATCCGTCGTGATCTATCTCTGTAGATACGGGTCCCCAAAATTCTTTGTGCCTGGCCCATATCTTTCATTTGGAAATGGTTCTTTAACCAAACTTTTACCGAAGTTAAGAGAGGTATGTCATTCCCATTCAAGAGTATGTCATCGACATACAATATTAGGAAGACAATCTTGCTCCCACTCGACTTGATATATAAGCATGGTTCCTCGACCGATCGAGTAAATCCATTCTCTTTTATCACCTGGTCGAAACGATGATTCCAACTCCGTGAAGCCTGCTTAAGTCCATAGATGGAACGCTTAAGCTTGCATACCTTCTTAGGATTCTTAGGATCAATGAAACCTTCGGGTTGTACCATGTACAACTCTTCCTCCAAATAACCGTTTAAGAAGGCGGTTTTCACGTCCATTTGCCAAATTTCATAGTCATGAAAAGCGGCAATCGCTAAGATTATCCGAATGGAACGCAGCATAACTACGGGTGCAAAAATTTCATCATAGTGCAATCCTTGCACTTGAGTGAAACCCTTTTGCCACTAGTCGTGCCTTGTATGTATCTGGTTGTCCTTCTACAGAATGCTTTATCTTAAAAAGCCATTTGCACTGAAGAGGCCGAGCCTTATCAGGTAAGTCAACCAGACCCCATACGTTATTCTCATACATAGAGTCCATCTCGGATTGCATGGCTTCAAGCCATAGCTTTGAGTCGGAACAGGTTATGGCACCTTTATAGGTAACGGGTTCGTTTCTCTCTAGGAGTAAAACGTCATCTCTCTCATTCCCTTCGACCATACCAATGTATTTGTCTGGAGGAATAGAGTCTCTACCCGACCTTCTAGGTTCCAAAGGAATATTAACCGCAGGCGACGATGGAGGAACAGTTTCCTCCATTGGTTGCTCGGTTGTTGGTTCTTGAATCTCCGACAGTTCGAAGATTCCATTACTTGTCCTATTCTCGAGAAATTCTTTCTCTAAGAACGTCGCACTAGCCGCAACAAAAACTCGATGTTCGGTAGGCGAGTAAAAGTAATGACCAAACATCCCTTTTGGATAACCAATAAAGTATGTCTTTGACCGATCGTGGGCCGATCATTCTCTCAGGTCTCCACTTGACATACCC